>BMAV01018667.1:712104-736263 GCA_019973955.1 Trichonephila inaurata madagascariensis | reverse complement strand
TTAATTTATCGACATCAAAGTCATTTCGTTGTTTTTCTTTACGTGTGTTTTATTCAAGGATATATATGAAATGCGAAAGATGGAAGAACAGAAACATAGAATGCAAACACCCACTAGAATATTGGTTTTTTTTTATTACAAGCGATGATCCCAGCATAGAACAGAAGGAGTGTGCTGCTTTCCATTCGAGATGGGAATCCATTTCACACACAGGCGATAATCTGACTTTTTTTTCTCGAAGATATCCGGCTTTGTGATATCTATACAAACTAGTACCAAACATCACGCGAAGATGATCTTTTTGGCGTGATCGATAAAGTACTTGCGTTCGGAACGGAAGGTACCCAGATCGAATCTTCCTTCCTTCATTGGTGACCCTGGCCGCGGTAACCGAGTGGTATCGGTATCGGATCGTGGCTTGCTTTGTCACGAGTTCAAGCCCAGTACCACTAAAGGCTCGCCGTGTAGGGCAGCGATGCACGCTAAATCTGTCAAGAGCTGAAACGTCCTCCCTTTGGGGTGTGGTGTGGTAGTTAGGAGAGGGGGTGCCAGTTCAGGTGTCGTTCACGTCACTTGACCATAATTCAAAATTACGTGGTCCGTCACCAAAAGCCCTCATGTAGCTGAACAGTGCGACGTTAATATTCACTCACTCATTGGTGACCCTGACCGTACAAAAGAACCACACCCTTCGCGCGCCGCAGTTGTGGCGCCATCTATCCACCGCAAAAACAATCAAGCCGTCAAACATTGACGCAAATAAGCCGTCACTCAACAAAGCCGTCTCACACAAATGACGCAATTCTCAAGCCGTCACGCACTATAACGTAACCCACAATGTGACGCATTTGCTCACATGCTCACCACGAATATGGTATCGTTCGTTCGCCTATTCGCAGAATCACTGGCATGGGGTTATGTGGCGGTGTGATATATATAAACTAGTACCAAACGTCACACGAAGACGATCGTTTTAGTGTGATCGATAAAGTGCTTGCGTTCCGAACGGAAGGTACCCAGATCGAATCTTCCTTTCTTCAGATACATCCATGCCTTACTCGGGATTCGAACCTGAGCCCACTTGATTACAAGCCGAGGGTAATAACGCACCATACTGGCTGGGTGGTAGTCATTCCGTTGGCGTGGTAGTTTGGATAGAGGATACCAGCTCAGAGGTGCCGTCTTCGTCATTTGATTAAGGCTCAAAATTACGAGGTCAAAGCCCTCGTGTTGCTTTATAGAGCGACATTAATTTCCCTCACTTGCTCTTTTCACATATATATTCTCTCTTTCCGGTAATAGTAATCTGTTATAAAATTACAAAAAAAAAGGAGGAAGCAATAAATAAATAAAATCTCAAAATAAAACGCTGTCATAAAATTTGGTATATGGTAGTCAAATTCTCTCGAAACCGTTAAAATAGCAAACTCGAATAACGAGAAAATAAGTGGTTATTAGTTACTGTTAATCACATTCATTTCATAAATGTCACTAAAACTTAATTTTCACCTTGCTTAAAAGTGTTGCGAAATGTTTTGTCAAAAGTCAATGAAAAAGTAATATTACTCAGTGTTTAGCAACACATGAACATTGAAAGCATCATAAATCTTACTTCTTGACATTTCATTGATTTTCTGGTTACTTAAGTTTATTGAAAGACATTTGACTCGTTGCTTTTCTTGTAGAACTACAATAGATTTTGTCTTCCGTCATTTTTGGTTGTTGGTTGTTATGACTATATTTATTGTTTTACTTTCTTGCCTATCACACAGCAAGTATTAAATATACTAGAAATAAATATTTAGAATGAAGACGTCTTATTGCACTTTTCTGTTATTTATTTTCCCTTATTTCATTTATTAAGAAAGCAAAGATTAGGCTATTGGGTTCATGATTTTTGAAATGATGCCAAAAATATGAAATGAACCAAATTGAAATGAGAAATATAAGTTAATGGAACAGAATAAAGAATAAAATTATAGTTAATTTAATTTTTTCATCTTTATTTATTTAATGTAATTTTTTACTTGAGCCGCCAAAAATGATTTTCTTAATTTTATTCTGCGAAATTAAGCATCGAAAATCCTATATATTTTCACTTAGCTTCTAAAAGTTAAGAAATACCCTTTTTCTTGTACATGAGATAGTTTCTTTTTAAGTGTAATAGAGAATTTTCTAATCCTAACGTAATTTACAATAAAGACACAATCCTGATAGAAATTCCATCCTTGAAGAAAGCAGTACATCAGTTTTATGTGGAAAGTTGTGGTAGAAACATTACAAAAATGGGTTCTTATAAAAAAAGTATTTCTACTCTTAACTGCAATGTATTGATGGCATCAATTTTCCACCTTGCCGTACATCGAAATGGTATTGCTGCAGCTGAATTTTTAAGCTCAAATTTAGCAAATATAACTTCGTTGAAACATCTTTGATAAAAGCAAACTAATAGCGTTTGATATGTCTAACCGGGTTTCCACGATTTTAAATTAAAGTATTTCAAAATAGTAAAATAAGGATGTTATGGTACTGTTCCTTCAATATCTTTATTTTGTTCGAAAATTTCTCCGTAAAAAAACTCAATACAGAAATACCTAATAGGAAACCAATCATTTTCATCTGTTTTAAAAATGTATCAATTTATCTTGTGAAATATGTGAGAAGATATACCCTGAACAAGTGCTAACTAATAACAACTGCTTCTCTTGCTTTCATTCCGACACTGCAATAACCTCTCGTGACTTTATATGTCCTGGACCACTTTTTTTTCACCCTGCGTGAAAAGACTTTGTATGCAAAGTTCCTACTCGTCTGTTTTGGTTGAAATATTAGCTTCGGGGAGATAAAGTCATACAGAAATGAAAAATAAGCTCCGTATCGGGAAAAGTTTTGCTGAACATCATTTTTCGTAACTTTTGAGTAATTTGTATCCGCAGAATGGCTGAAAAAGCGTTGCAGTTTGGAAAAGGCCCAACTATGACCGCCTGCCAAGAAAGGGATCACAATTTTTCCACTTCATAACTGGAGATGCAGTTAATTAAGAAGTGTAAAATGAAACTAATGCGTAATCCATTCCAACCATGAAGTTTGTTAGACAGGTTTAATGGACTTTGTTTGCATCCTTGTCTTTTTTATTGGCGTTAATAACATTTGAAAAAATCGGTCTTTGGCGACAAGATTGATGTTTAAAAGGGGGGTGTCGGGCTCTTTTGCATTGAAAAGCGCAGTTTTGCAAATTGGGGGTTGTTATTTTCATTTAGAGTTTAGGTTATTACCTAAGTAATTTTTGGAGTGAAAGCATTTAATTATTGTTTTTAAAAAGTTCTTGTGATGACATGTAATTGAAGTTTATGAATACCATCAAGTATGACGTGAACTAAACTCTGCAAAGAGGTCATCAATTACTTCATGAGAAGTTTTTATGGGAAACTTTCGAGACAAATGAATTCCAAAAAGTAAGAAATACATTTATTTAACTCTATTTGGGAGTTATTTAATTCAATTATAGTTGTAATTTTAAAATTGTTCAATGTCAAATTAGTGTTTTGGAAAAGGAAAAAGTGCTTATTAGTGCAGTGAATTTTTAATTTTTTTGTACATTTGCGATACAAACAAAACCCATCCTTTAAACCTTTAGCGGGCAGTGGCTAATACGTCTAGCCGCATATCAAAAAGCGGTTGTTGGTTATTTAGTCTATCTATATGCGTTAATTGAAGCTAAAACGCATAAAAATTAATACGGATGGCCGCACGATGCCTTTTTTGCATTTCGTGTACTCTGATGGGTAGTTAAAAACAGTTTTTCTCGGTGTAAATCTACAAATTGTATTTTCATAACTATAAAGAAAACTTCTGATATGTGAAAAAAATTTCGACATTTCTCAAGTATACTTTTCTCTCATCTGAATGAATTAAGCAACTGTACAATTAAAAAAAAGGTTTTAATTAGATTTTTGAAAACTTTTAATATGTGGATAGAAGCTCTATCCACTGCCCACCTAGAACAGAAAAATGACCAAGTAATTTTCGCTTTTCCTGTACTCGAGAGAGCATTTAGGATCACGTGAGAATGTTGGGGGGAATATAAACAAACTTTGTTTACAATATGTGGTACAAGATTCTCGGGTTCGAAAATCTTTCATTGCAGCTTTCCTGCTCGGAGAAAACGTTTGCATATTATTAAGTTCCACAGTAGACAGCTCATCAAATTTGAGAAATAACTAATTTAAATTCTCAAAAATATTACTTTATTTCTAACTTTTCATGTTAAAATTAAATAGAATATAAAATGTGGATATATACCAAGTTCAATGTATATTCTAAGTATTCTATATATTTTCTAAGTAAGTATTTTATGTTGTACAATTATTCTATTCTTATTAAATTACACTTATACTCTGTATTTAATTGTTATTGAAATAGTTATTAAATAAATGTTAATTTTTCATAAAAAAAAAGTTTATTGTAATATGATTTATTATTTCTGTCCTGAAAAGTAAGTTAAATGTCCTAAATGCGTAGTGGCTATAACGTCTAGCCAACACCCAGGAAAAAAAATCCACGATTAGATATTTTTTGTGTCTAAATGTATATAGAGGATGAGAACATTACATTTATCAAGTACTTTATCACAGAAAGTTGTATTTTAGCTGTGTACCCGTTAAAGGGTTAAAGGTACTTGAGTATTCAAAATATATATTATTCAAACTGTTTTACATAACTATAAAAAAGTACAGAGAAATATTAAATGATAAAGTGTTTGAAATTTTGTATAGCATATAGATGATACAACCACTTCTTCATCGCTATCAACAGAATATTATTCAGAATAAATTTCTCTGCAGTCATCTGTTAATGGAAGGGAGCCCGTGACTACGATTGCCGAGTCACTGGTTCTAAACACAGTGCCACTGAAGACTCGCCATAAAGAGGTACTGATGCACGCAAAATCTGTCGAGGCTCAAAGTCCTCTTGTAAGTGTGGTGTGTAAGTTTGCAGAGGGTATGTTTACTCATATGTCGTCCTCGTCACTTAACCTTAGTTAAAAACTACGAGGTCCGTGGCTAATAACCCTCTTGTTGCTTCTTGGTTTGACAAATATGAAATCAAAACAGATATTTTTATTTTTGTGTATTGAATACTTTTCAATGTGTGAATCGCCCTTTTGAATGCATTTCTTCCTCTAAGAATTTACTGCAGTTCAAAATTTTCTTGAGAAATAATCACTATTTTAAATACATATTTTTTAATATTTAATTGCTGCAGTCATACATGTGATTATCATAATACGCCTCATTTTCAATAGATAAAAAGCAGCATTATCTTAATTGTTTAGCTACAAAGTGCTGAAAAATTGTCCAATGAAAACCATGATTGTTATTTGAAGTAAAAATTTGTTATTAATTCTAAAATTGATTTTCTATATTTTCTTTTTTTGCTATTGGGATCTAAATATATTCTACAAGTTTTAATTTATCATTAACAGACTAAGAGCAATAGACAGTATAAGCCGAAGATATCTATATCTGAAAAACGACATTTTGAATTTTTCCAGCTATTAGTTCACATTCTCCTTATATATATATATATATATATATATATATATAGTTCAAATTTTCAATCGTTAATAAAATACTTTTTATTCATCCACATAAGTTCAAATATATTTTTTTTAAACTTGTAGTGGATGACACTTGATGCCAATACAGTTTTCTCAAATATTAATTCATAAATTAATGAATAAATAGTAACAAACAAAAATAATAGCCCAACAGCATATATGTAAAGAAAAATCGCTCGTTATGTCCCTGTAGCGCAATGGATAGCGCGTTGGACATCTAATCCAAAGGTCGTGGGTTCGAATCCCCCCTGGGTTGGCCTAATTTCTGAGAATGTGATTTCTTTTTTAGTATACGATTTTATTAGAATAATTAAATTTAAGTAACGAATAAATAGTAACAATCGGAAAAAATAGCAACACCCCATATAGAAAGGAAAATGGAAAACATTGCAAGGAAAATCGCTTTTTATTTTGTCACATTATTGTGATTCTGTCATATGTATATACACTAAACTAAACTAGTAACTTAAATAAAACTTTCTTTGTTGACATAAGTAGGAAAAATGACTTAATTCTTTTTATTTTTATTAGTTTGTCATGTACCGAATATTTTCTAGATATGATCAAGTGAAATCGATATTTTTCCCTTGGTAGATTTTATGAAGTGTATCTTTCTCACAATATTTTATAAGCAAGAAGTGTGTGTGTGTGTGTGGAAAACAATATTGAAAACTTGATTGCAATGCGTTTTACATTACAATACATAAAAGACCCTAAATAACTACCTTACAAACGATTCAAAACAAAACCGTTCCATTTCAACACGTTACTCCACCAAAGTCCTAACGCATTAATACAAACACCCATTCACCGCAATCGTATCTTCCATTCCACATTGTATGCAAATCCTTTTCCACTTGTACAAAGCAACGATCCGTTTATTTTCCCATAAATTACGATGATGCTAGCACAACAATAACGATTTGAAGTGCACCAGAATAAATGCAGTTGGATAACCGGTAGGGCGGCGATATCCTCCTCATTTTAAACTCTACCGCTCCACTGCGTGCTGCCGTGGTGGATTACTGTACTGCAAATGAGTGATTAGTCATTCCAACTTGCAGCTTTATAAAGCAGAACTTGGGGGGGGAGCAGACAGCAAGTTACCGAAGGGAGAATCTTCTCTGTAGAATTGAGTTCACTTGCGATGATGTATGTCTGACGTGATCGGATGCTTGTGGACCTCCTATGGTCTGGAATAGAGGAAATGGTGCATTGTGGGATGGAATATTGGTCCTTTTGGAGGAATAGGAAATGTGTTCGATGATTTGTGTACGAATCATTTAGTTGAGTTAAATTGGAACCAAACTTGGAATACTTACCTCGGATAGGATAATGATCTAATATTAATATCGTATTTTGACTTCATTAATCATATATGGTAGTATATTTCAACATGTTAGTCCATTCTACTTGAATCAATTTTTAATTGTATACTACATACTTAAGATCAAATAGATTTATTAACAGTATCTGTGTGTGTGCCTAAGTTTCTGAATCAGAGTGTGACTGAAATACAATTTTTTTTGTAAGTGATAACTTCTTTAGGCGCGTTTTGCTGAAAAAGGAATTTAAATGAAACGTCAGGCTCGGATGCGTTACGTTTACTCGGTTTTTATCGACTCAACTCGGCAATCGTAGCGAGATTATTTTTGAATTGAAAATTGTTCAGACATGAGTTTTTTTTATGTAAAAATTTCCTGCATACTGTATTCAGTGAAATTTTATTTTCTTTATTTAAATATTACTGTGGTGTGCAACTCACTTTACTCAACTTCAGTGAGTGAGCGAAAGAAGAGAAGTGCAAGCGAAAACAATTGTAAAAGAAAGATTATTCTTATATTGGAGATCAAGGATAAGAAGAAACGAAACATGAGATCTATTTTTGATTTAGTAGAAAGAACATTTTAACACAAAAATGTGCCAAAATAATTAAAACTGGAAATTTTAATGAAGTTAACTGGCGAGAAAGTTGTCAATATTTTTGTTTATATTAGTAATATCAACCAAGGGAGTACGAGACAGAAAATAAAAGCATTAATTTGGAATAAATACAAACCGTGTCCTTTTGTTTGCTTAGAGAATTTTAAGAAAAGTAAACGGGGCTCTCAAGGCACACGTTTTCCTAGCCTTACATAATATACAGCGTTATACAAGTTATGTAAATGGTATTTGNNGCATTACCGCAACGGTATTGGCGATATTATATGAAAGGAAGCGCATGGTTGCAAATTCAGCCCGTAAGACACAGGCGAACTCAGGATTGCCAACTTGGCGCATTATCTTGAACGTTGGCATTGCTGTGATAGTATGAAAGAACCATGTACACTTATATAAGTATAATCCACATAAGTAATTTAGACATATAAATATATTTTTAAATAATATTATGTATATATATATATATATATACACAAGAATGCATAGTTATTTATACATTGCCCTTCACAATAATTGGATAAAATAAACAAATCCACCGAAGAACGGTCATGAAAGAGGGAACTGCGAATATGTCTTAAAAGGAAACGTAGAACATCTGAAAAATTGGATTCTCTTGCACATAATAAATCATCAGTTTTCACTTCTATCGTGTAGTCATAAGCACACATCCTTTTATTTTTTCTTGGTCTTTGCCATTTTGTGTAGGAAAAAAACCGATCAACATGAATGAAACTAAGCTTCCAAAGCCATTTGTTGTAAAAAAATCCCAAACATCTGTTTAGAAATGTGTTTTACAATCTATTGGATATGATCTTTTAACAAGGTTTCAACTTCACTTCGTCTAACTACACTTGATTTGTATTCCTGCACAAATAAATGTTTCATCACACAAAATCACTTCCTTCCAGTCGTTATTTTTTGGTAATTTTTGGCCCATGCTAACATTTATTTATTTTCTTTAATTATTTTCTGAGCCAGAAATAGTTTTTTCCTCAGTCTTGTTACCTGAAGGGCACCTTTCAAAAGCCTTTTCCGTGCTGTTGAGGTACTCACTTCAACACCATTATCCAATAAATCCCTTCAAAGTTCTTTGCTTGTCTTTCTTGGCTTTATTTAGATACTTCTTATTAAAATGTTGTCAATTCTTGGAGTAGTTTTTCACTTGCACCCATATTTTTCTTTTCTTTTCTTTTTGGAGACGATGATCCAGAATTTTGAAATGTTCTTAAAACGCTGAATTTGATCACACCAATTGTCATAATTATATATCCATCAGTCATAGAAGTGTGTTCGTTGAAAGCGATTTATTTTAGAACGGTTCCTTGGAGTAATGTCCATCTTTGAGCAAGAAAAACTAACACGTCTTATACAGAACACAAATTTGAAATTAGCGGCTGCCCCACTGAAAAGCTCACAATCGAGCCCCTGATACATTAAAATAAATAAATTATAGTCAAAATCGATCTATCACACTACCTAAAGGCAGATATAACGTGTTTGAGGTGGCTTAGAACATCACTAGTGATTCCATACCAACTCAAACAAGAAAAACATGTTTGTCCCAATTAATTCGAACAGTATAGTAAAACATAATATACAATAAACTGTACTGTACTATACTGTTCATGGATTCCTTCACACATAGATCTAGAGGGAAATGAGATTGCGGTCACTTTGGCCAAGGCTGGCGCTTGCGAGGTACCAGAGCCGTCAGTACCCCTCACCTTTTTGGAGATTTTCTCTAGAACAAAACACCAGAATAAGACCGCTTGGATTACCCTCCCTAGAGCACCTTTGGTATCAGTGTTCTCGTCCTGGAGGCTCTCTGGCTCACGGTTTTACAAGACAGGATCAAACTCTTCTAGCACGCTTTCGAAGTGGCCATATCAAAACAACGAAATTTTCAGAAGGATGCAAGAGCTTTGTAATGTGCACGAACTGTTCTTCTGAGCCGGCCTCGCCTGCTCACATCCTCGAATGCCTAGGGCTCACCAAGCAGGATTTAGAAGATGATCCCTTGCTGGTGTTGGACTTTCTGAAAGTGTACGGTGTCATAGACCTGGTCTAGCACTGCTGACCAATGGGGGCGTGCAACAACAACAACATACAATAAACGTATGTTAGCTATAAGTAATTATTTAAACATATTTTGCCTTAATTTACAGTACTTGTTGAATATCTAAAATTTGCATTGTGAATCCATATCGAAAACAAACTCTTCTACCAACTATTTTCCATCAAGCGTATTTTTTCCCCATTGTGGATGATATATCCATGTTATATATGCCAATACCTTTTAAAATTCAAAAGACTGCAAATGACAAAATTTATCCTCATACATAAAGTGTATATTAAAATTACAGAGTGAAAGCTAAAATTTTTCTTTGTATATGCCACAACACGTAATGGATTATACGTAAGAGGCTTGCTTGTTTCTGTTCCTAAATGTCAGCTACTCATCTAACTAGATCCGCATGAATAAAATCTTGCGGCTGTTTAGTTCGTAGGATTTTCTAACGCATGAATAAAACATAAGGATACATAATTCATGTATATTGAAAAAAACTCCCGTGCACATGGTTACTTTTAAATACTGTCATCGAAAACAATGACAACTTTAAGATACAAAGCAGATTCAAATTTTAGTTGTGTACTTTTTAATATTTTTACTTTTTCTACTTATAAATAATTCTTCAAAAAAATATTTACCACGAAAATGTAAATTTTACAAAAAATAAACAAAGCATTATTTTGATAACTATGGCTTTGAAATCTGAAGTATCTTCCTATACATTGACGCACAATTGCATTTCACACAATAATCTCTTAGTTTTATTCTTAATATTTATACGCATGTCTATACCGTAAAAACGTCGTTCTTGCCAATTAATTCATTTAGGATTATTTTTGGACCTTTTAAAAGAGCTGTAAAAGTTATAACATGTAAGTTATAATTTATATTTCTAATTTCATATATTTTATAAAAGGAATAGTATTGAAAGATTATATATAAAAAATCTGCTTATTTTGCCGATCGGCGTGTTATTAGTCCAATTTTCACTACTACTGAAGACACCTCATATAGCCTCTGTAAGATCTCACTGTTCTCCCATTGGTGTGGAGTAGAAATTTGGAGAGAGGGGTGCCAGTTCAAGTGTAATCCTCGTCTCTTGACCACGGTGTAATATTACAAGTGTAGTGGTGATATTTACATAAGTCAGTAACATCCTCCTGGCAGAGGTGATCACTTTTGTTTAGTGGTATGTTACTCGGTTTCCAATCCATAGTTCGCAGGTTCTATCCACCGGATACACATAACAGCGTTGGAGACCCTGGCTGAATTATGAAAAAAGGCTTCACTTGACGCAAAACCACCAACTCGCACGCTTCACACGCTCTCCATAACAAATATCTCGTTCGTTCGCCTATCCACTGACTCACTGGTGGGGGAGTAGTATAGCGGTGGTATCTACATAAGCTTCCTGTCAGGTGTGATCAGTTTTGTCTAGTGTGTTATGTTACTCGGCTTCGAAATCATAGGTCACGTGTTCCGTCTTCCGGATATGCGCCACTTCTCAACAAGGTCCGCCACCATTTAACCCTAGTTTTGCTTTGAAGTGCGAAAATAATTAAAACTCATTCACTCATTGATTATTCTGTCACATTTTCATTAAAAATGGCACATTTAAAAATATTTAAAGTTATTAATTTATAAAACATTGATACTGCATTGAATTTAGGGGAACAGTAGTTTGATGGCACAATCACGAATTTAGTAGCTGTAGGATTTCTGATTTAGGTCTTGTTGCCTCGCAAAGAAATTTTATTTAATAATGGGATGCTGTTTAAATCCTATTGAAGCTGAAAATTCTCGAGTGGAAAAAGTTAAGAAAATTATGATGATAATTAGGGTATCACCCTTGTATTCTAAGGTATTGATTACTATTAGCCTATTGTGAGGTTTGAGAACTTAATGTTTAATTTAGTGTCCAAGAAATCTCTCAGAGAGTCCCTAAAAAGATTTATGGATTCCGTGAATTAGAATAAAAATGATAGTTTATCCTCCTTATTTTCGATACATTTAGTAATATTTGTATTTCTTGCACTTACATATAAATAGTGATTATAAATTACAGTGCATTATTAATTTCGAATGTTCTCATAGATGCGCATAAAATTAGTTATTAAAAACTATGTCTTACTATAACATTCAATTATTGAATCTAACAACGGGAATTTCAAACGATCTCATTTTTAAGAAGCTTTACCAAATTTTTTTCTGTGTTACATGACTGGGCATTAAAATTTCGATACCATGATGGAGGAATGATACCGCCATCAAATTCATATGTAAAGAAGATACTGGGATATTTGTGTAAATAATTTGCATTTAAGGGCAATTCAACGACTTAGGAGAAAGAAACGATATTTCAAACTCTATGTAATGGAAAAGATACGCGGCGGACTTTTCTTTCGGAAGTCTGATTTAAATCTTGTTTGGTAATAAGATCATGCTACGACTCATATAAAAAGAAAAATTACCTACTAACACGTGTCAGAATTCGACAGCAGAAAGATCGTAGCCCATCGAGAGTGGGGATTATATTGTTCTGCAATATTACTTCTCGCATTTATCAAAATCCAACAACTGTCATACGAATATCGAATCGAAGAATTCTGGCGGATGAATACTGAATGCCAAGCAGCATCTGAACGGCCTCCAATTTCTGACGCCTGAGAGGACAGGCAACTGCATTGTTGGATTGTACAGCCAACCCACGGATCTTGAGTCATAAAAGACTTGCTTACAGCACAAGTATCTGCACGGAAAATGCGACAATGTCTGAAGCAGCATGGACAATCTGCCTGGTGAACATTATTCCGGCTTCCTTTAACACTGCAGCATAGAGACGTGGGGTAACAGTAGTACAACCATTGACTAGACTGGATTCAGGTGTAAAAAACGGCATGTTGTCTTTTCAAACAAGTCCCCGTTCTGCTTGCATCTTTATGATTAACGTGCCCATGTGTAGACACTAAAGAGTATGCGCATGGTCTTGCATTCAATATTATATAGCCCCTGAATGCGGGTGTTATGATGTGCACAACCATAGGATACACGACACGAATATTTTCTTTGTTACATCGACGGTAATCTGAGTAGCTAGCGTTACATTTCTCCGATTTCAGATTTTAAGGCCGGTGGCTGCACCCTATCTTCGATGTCTCAGAGACGTCATCTTTCAGCATATTAACTCAATACCGTATGTTTTCCATCGTATCCTGACTTATCTATTGGTGTTCGATGGATCCTCTGGCTAACAAGTTATCCAAATCTCTTATCCATTAAAAATATTTGATCATGAGTTGCTGTGAGACTGGACCGCCACTACGATTGACGAAGTATGGTATTGACTTGAAACAGCATGGGTTGACCCGAACATATGTCACCCAAGTCCAGTTCGATTCGATATCTTACCATATTATAGCCGTTTTAGTCTTCAAAGACGATAGTTGTGTGTAATAATTTAGGAACTGGTACACCATGTTGTAATCGTACAATAAGTAACGGTTTGTTTCTTTTTTTTTCCACTTTCTTCCTTGTGTTGCAATTTTAATGCCCCTCAATATGTGTTTCTGTTTCTTCATCATCATTATGTATGAAATTTAATAGAGAGTGTTCTCTGATTTATTACAGCATCTTATGTTTCAAGCACTGAAAAATTGCAAATTACTATTGTTATACTTCTAATAAGATAATAGTATATACATAGAATTCGAAATTCTTTTTTAAAAAAGTCAGGAAAAAGTGAAAAGAATAAGATTTCTTTAAAAATTAAAGCTAAATAAAGTCAGCTGAAGGAGAAAAAAAATAAAAGAAAACTTAACAAGTGGAATTTCAAGTTTAAGACCGAAATGGTGCCAACTTTCTCGCCTTGCGATTTCGTAGCTTTAATATGGAAACATCCAAACAACATAAGATATGATACATGAATAAATGAATGAGAAGTAAATCTCTTGAAGAGTTGAAAAATATTAAAATGTTATATATATGTAAAGCATAAAAATGATACGAATTCTAAAATTTGAAAAATAGGATGCAAGAAATTTATATACATATTCTTAAGAGAGAACTCCTTGAAAAGAAAAATGCCCCCAAGAAGGGAGATACGAGATACTATTTTTCACTCGCGCACTCACACACACAGTGAAAAATTTAAAATCTCCAGAAGAACGTGTAGTGAAAATAAACGAGTCCCTGTTATCATGATATGGAAACTTAGTAAATAATCATCCCGTTATATATCTCTGTTATGTTGCTGTAATGAAAGTTAATTTACATAAAGTAAAAGCTCAAACAAATATCTTTAAATCTTACTTTTTAATTAATAAAGCAGAAATGCTTGTTAGCTCATTATTCATGTTTATTTCCAACATTAATACGAAGTAGTCTTTGAGAGTGTAATACAAGAATGAAAAGTTTCCACTAAATTTTTCATTCTTGGGTGTAGAAAATATTTTTATAAAAAAAATAACTACATGTTTTTATATCATTTGAAGGTTACCTAGCGACTCATTAAGGATTATTCCTTCTAAACAAACTAAAAAAGAAAGCAAATATTCTAAACAAACTAAAAAGGAAGCAAATATTCTAAACAAACTAAAAAGGAAGAAAATAAAAAAAAGACTACGTATATAAAGTCATTCACAAAATTTTAAGAAAATTGCAATACCTTCCAATGAATCACCAATAATTTTGTTTATTTTATTATTTTCTTTAATCCTTACAAAACATTTGTACAGCATGCAATCTGTGGAAGACCTGAACCCGTTCCATGTTAACCTTTTTCGTCAAAAACTGGAATTATATCTCTAGATTTGGTGTTATGTTTAATAAAATCATTATTCTTATATATATTTTAAGTATGAACTTATATTTTTTGAAAGTTTAATATATATATCTAGGGTGATTTGCTACCAGACTGACAAACTTGCACGGTGTGTAGGAGAAGACTTGGAATCACATATGAATGCAGTTTCGCAAATGTCGTAGTCGCGAGCTACGTTGTAAAGAAGCAGAGAAAAAGAACAGAAACTGAAACACATTGAGACAGAAAACATTTTATTGAAAGGTAGCACTACAAAATGTGCTCGATATTACGAGCAGAAGTCACGTATCCTCTTGACCAGGGATGGCGAACCAATGGCACTCGTGCCATCAGTGGCACGCGACACAATATTTTAGGCACGCCACCGCGATCAAAATAATTTATTCTGGATTAAAATACAAAGTTCACTATGAAGTAATCCTTATGAGGAATCTCTCATTCGTGATCTTGACGCTAAAATGCATGTTTTCATAAACGATATTATTTCAAGAAGTAACAAGTACATCCCAAACTTGAAAAAAATATCAAAGATTCAGATATACATGAGAAACCAGACAAAAAAAAGTTATGAAGGAATTTATTTCGTAATTGATTCTTCAATCAAAGAATTGTCAGCTAGATGTTCTCAGTTCAAACAATTATCGAAAACGCTTTAGTTCATTGTGTACCCTGATGTGTGTGACTTTATTTGATAAACTAATCTTGTCCCAGTTCTACTGGTTGAAAATTGAAGAATTTAATACGCAACTGATTGATTTTCTGTCTAGTTCAATATGGATTCAAAAACTAACTGAAACGAAGAAAAAATTGGAAGGGATATAGTAAAAATGCCAGCAAAATGAAAGTTTGGTAACATGGAATTCGATTCCAATCACATTTAACTGTTTGAAGAGGCTGACTCATGCTATTTTAGCCACGTTTTCATCTACCTATGCCTGCGAGTCATTATTTTCAGAGTTGAATAACATTAAAGCCTCGCTTAGAAACCGTTTTACGAACGACTCCAATTCAGCATGCATTCTACTAAAAGTAACATCTTACATTCCTATTACAAGTTATTTGCAATCTAATCTGCAACAACAAAAGTAACACACTAATGTTACCTTATAATTTGAATAATACGTATATTTAAAAAATGTACTACTATACAGAGCAAAATGTATTTTTCGTAGTGAATAAAGAGTTTTTAGTATTTAGCTTTATTATTTTTCCAATGATTACAAGTTAAAATTTTTTGACGTCACGCATATACCTCATCAAACATTTCTTTACAAAATGGCACGTTGATCCATAAAGATTCGCCACCCCTGCTCTAGACAGCTACAGATTTTCAAACGACGAGGTCTTCAACTGAAGAAACAAGGGTCTCGTACACTAAACACATTGTGACCCCAGAAGAAACCCATGCACTTTTGAACAGTTGTTTCAAACAACAGAAACCTTGGTTCAAATACATGTTGTAGAAGAGCTTTTTCATTGCGGGCAGTTTAGTGATATAGTTTAGGATGTGGCACATATTTAATTTTTCCACGAGGCCTTTCACAGTCTGTAAATGAGGCAACATTAAATGAGAGGCCCTCGTGGACCCCCTAGAAAGAAGCTGGGGACACCTGGGGGGCCGTGGACCACAGTTTAAGAGCCAATGCTTTAAACTATTTACGTCACCCCTTTTCTGATATATAATTCGATGCAACAATTTAGATAATGATCCTATCATGTGAACGTTTATTAAATAGCTGCAGAATAGCATTAAGTGAAGAAAAAACAGTAAAAAATTTTTTATTCCAATTAAATTCATAACATTAAAAAATTTATTTAATCGTGTATAATTTTCTTCAAGTACTTCTCTTCAATTTTTTTACAGAATTAAAATTTACATTGACGATTTTTTAAAAAAAGCAGTCTATATAATGTGAACAAAAGTGCACGAATACCATTGAATATCTTCCTTTTTTTGTAGAAATTCTCTTAGAGTGTAAGAAAACTTTATCTTACTCTTTTGTTCGCGAGATGTTTCTTAATTAGTTTACACAGCAGTGTTCTTGCTCAACCACCATTTAATACCGATTTGTTATGTGTGTTACATGCTTCAAAGAAGCAATCCAGCTGTTGAATGGAAGAGTGTCTTTTTTTTATGTCTTTGCCTTCATTCTGGTATAGGAAAAACGAACTGTGTGTAATCCCCACTCGTAGAATTCAACTAATTCCATTTGAAACGCAATCTTCCTTCGTTTCCTAACTTATTTATAGAAACCATTTGCAAACGTAAAAAAATGATCAAAAGAAATGAAATGAAATGAAATGAAGTGATGCATTTTGATGAAAACATGAAAGAAACCGAAATGTATCCATCTATCTGCAGTGGAATTGCTTTATTTTATTTGCATTATTTTTTTTTCCTCGAAAATTTTTAGATACATTAGCATCGAGTTAAAAATCCGTTGTGGGATTGTAGCTAACACACACGAAGTGAAAATCTCCTTAAATGTAATCATTTAATTAAGTTTCAATCCTTTTCGTGGTAAATCTAATTGAGCCAAAAGTGAAAGCGCTGTATTCAGGTTTATGAATGAGAGAAAAAATTTTTTTTTCAGTGCTACACTCAATTAAGATAATTATCAACTCTTTCTGGGGAAAAAAATATCAATTTGATCTTTGCATATTTTTTGTTGATTTGACCGGGATTGTACGCAAGAGCGTAATACTTAATCCACAAAAAATTGAATTAAATGTTCGTTTTGCATTAAAATAACTGAGAATAAAAATTTGCTGATTTCTACAAAGTTCTTATAGTTAGTAATATTTAAGAACTTAAAAAAATTATTCAACTTGAATGACAAGCTTAAAATATTTTATTAATGCATTTAAATATTATAAAAGACATCTATGCTTCTGTATATATTATAAAACTTAAAATTGTTTTTAGTCGAAAGTTTATGTTAAGGCAGTTAATTTTCCACAATAAAATTTATAAGATGTTCAATTATATAAACCATTAACTAGATATATATATATGTGTGTACGTGTGTGTGTGTCATTTTAAAAAAATAGAGAGAGTGTTCAATTTAAATTTTAATATATTTATATATCATGTGAAAACTGAAAATTTTCTCAAGATTATTCACCCTTTTACTAAATATTAGGTTGGAGAAAAAGAAATCCATTATTTTTGCATGAAATTCAAGACTTTATTTAACGTGTTTTGGATTGTCCGATTTAGGTCAAATATGCACCGTTTTGTTGTATAATTTGGTACCATTTTAAAGGTAGCTTCATAATGCATCTCTCATAGAAATTTTGGTTCTTATTGGCGAAAAACTCTAGTAATCGATTTTCATAATCTTCTCTTGATCCCAATTTCTTATCACTCAGGAATTTTTGCAATGCGAGAAAAAGGTGGTAATCGCTTGGTGCCAGGTCCGGACTATATGTTGGATGCATCAAAACTTCCCAAACAAGCTCCTAGAGTTTCTGGCAAATCACTACAGACGGGTGTGGCCTGGCGTTGTCCTGATGGAACACCACACCTCTTCTGTTGACCAATTCTGACCGTTTCTGGTCAATCGCTAGCTTCAAACGGTCCAGTCGTTGACAGTAGATATCTGAATTTAGTGTTTGGCCATACAGAAGCAACTAATAATAAATTATTCCTTTCCAGTCCCACCAAATACACAGTAGAACCTTCCTAGCCGTTAGTTCTGGTTTGGCCAACGTTTGAGCTGATTCACCGCGCTTTGACCACAATCGTTTTAAAACAATATTGTCGTATATGACCCATTTCTCATCCCCAGTCACCATCTGTTTAAAAATGGGTCGATTTCCTTCCGCTTGGCCAAGGCTTCGCAGATAAAAATTCGATACATCATGTTTTTTGTTAATTGGTGTAGCACCCAAACAATCGAGCTTCTTTTTGAATCCGACTTTGCGCTAATGGTTTAAAACTGTTTTATGGTCTATCTTTAACTCCTGGGTGATGATACGACTACTAACATGCCGGTCTACTTGGGTTATTTCTGTTATTTTATCGACATTTTCGACGATGGGCCTGCCTGCGCGAGTCGCATGTTTAACATCAAAAATGGCTGAACGGAATCGACGAAACCAAAATTGCACGTAATTAGTTGTTACAGTATCGGCACCATGAACACCATTCGCAATTTCAGCCACCTGGCTTGCATTTTTCCTTTTATCAAAGAGAAACTGTAAAATGTACCAAATTTTCTCTTTGTTGACTTCCACTTTTAACACCCTGTAACTCACAACTGAATGGACCAAACAAAAAACAGAAAAAGAATTTTTCTAGTGTAAACTGTCTCCTTGACAACGAGCATAAATTTGAAATTTTTTGATCGGACCTTTACGAGATATCGACACTGCAACCATCTACCAAAAAATTAATGGAATTATTTTTCCCCAACCTAATATTTGATGTAATACCTATATCAGAACAAATAAAAAAGAATTTCATAGTATCTACTAGATGTGCGTGTGTAACACTGCCAGAGTTTCGCTAGGTATTTCATGAATTAGAAGTACTATGCATTTTTTTAGGTTATTTAAATCCTAGCATTAAGGTTTTGATTGCATGGAAAGTAGTCTTATCGACCTCGCCCCTTAAATTAAAATTGACGGGACTTGAGTTTCTAAGACACAAGTATATTTATAATTACGCTCCTGTAGCAGCCCCCTAGGGTTAATTTCCTCAAACCTTATTTTTAGTGGACCGCTACAACACACGGAATGGTCGTGATAGTCTAGCGGTCAAGATCACGGACTTGTAGCTGGAGTTTCGAGTACTGGCATGAGTTTTAGACTAGTACTGCTGAAAACACGCCCCTGTAGAGGAAGCCGTTACACGTTAAACATGGTGAGACTCAAATGCCCTTCAGTCGATGTTGGGTTGGAAGGAAGTTAAGTGAGGGATGTATGTCGTCCTGGTCATTTGACCATGGTTCAAAATTACGAGGTTTGTTTCCAAATAGCCCTTGTGCATCTTTAAAGTGCGACGTAAATATAGCTTTCATATTACACTCAAAATCCAGAATTTATATATATAACGCCTCCGTAATTCCTTACAAACTCACTGTGGAATCAATTTTCGCAAAACACGTTCTTGATCAGTGATTCCGAAAGTGGTCTATATGGACCCCCAGGGGTCTATGACGACTTGCTAGGTGTCCACGTAAGCGAAAAAATAATTTGAGGGCTCATGTGGAGCAAATAATGATCTATGATAATGGCTCTCATTAAATCAGATCGTGACTTTAATTTTAAAAGAAAATTTAATCAAGTAGAAACCAGATTTTACCTATTTAACAGGTTTATTGACAAAATTTAATGAGGGTGATTTGGAATTATAAGGAGACAACATAAATTTTATTAAAACAAGAAATATTTCAGAGTTTCTTTCCAGAATTAAGCTATAGCGGTATAACATTGGAGGTCGCGAATTTTCTCAATTTGTCACAGACAATCCATCAGGATGTTTTGATCTACGATCAGAATTTAAATGCTTTTTATTCAGATTTTGAAACTAGGTTTCAGAATGCTTTGACTACGGTTTGTATTACCATAGTAACAATCAATTCATATGGTCACATTGAAAAAAAGGATTTCATATTACAATAGGAACTAATCGGAATAGGCACTAAAAAAGATGTTAAAAGTAAAGTTTAGAGAGAGAGAGAGAGAGACAGAAACAGATACAAGCACAATTTTGGCTTTAAAAAGATATACTTGTTATAAAATATCGTGAGGAATTTTTTTTTTTTGCTTTTCCTAGTGAGGAGTTTCAAAACGGTAACTAATCTCCAAAACAAAAGAAAGAAAGAAAGGGGGAGGGGGTATTGGTCATTACTAACAGGGCAGATTTAGGGTTAAGCCCCTGAGAAGATTGATACGAAATGTTGAAAATTTGTTATTGAAGTACCAGATTGAATTCGCTCCCATTAAAAGCATTTTTTTCAGTTACTTAATCTATTAATTAAATTTTAATCTAATTAATTAGCATATGCTTATTAAGTTTTAAACATTATACTTCAATATAGTGAGAAATTAATTCTTTTAAACTAAGTAGTTCTATACAAGCTGTCAAAAAGACATTTAAGTTGATAAATTTGTAAGAATTCAATATTACTTAAGCAGGGGTCTACCCCAAACCAAAAAAACGTAGCAAGGGGTCTGTGAGGCAAAAATGTTTTGGAACCTCTGTTCTAGGTGAATCTACTCAACAGAAAAAGAAATATTTTCACCAAATTTCAAGCTTGTAATTCAATCCAAAAACTAGATTTTTTTACATATCTATAACGCTTTTCTAAGCCCCTGCAACCCCGTTCTAAGCGGATATTTACTCAGTGAAAGGAACATGCCTGTCGAATTTCAAGTCTTTAGCTCTTATAGTTCCAAAGATCTCGTGATAAGAGGCTGAGTCGGTTATTTTTCAGCACTCCAAGAATTGAATTTAAAATAAAATATAAAATTTCTTTCCAATTGAAATTGTTTTCCATTATTCTCAGATTCGATTTAAACTTTTTTCAATTAATTGCCTTTCTTTAGTTTATTATTTTTCTTTGTTTTGCTTTCATATATTAAGACTTTAAAAATGTTATTTGAACAAATTTCGATTTGTACAAATTTGATATATTTTCTCTTCTAAGTAAATAAAATCAGTCAACAGTTTTTCTCAATCTAAAAACCTATACAGGCTGTTTAACGTTTGTCAAAGAATTCGATTACTTATTTCAAAAAGAAGTACAGAATAGAAGACGAAATAGTCATTCTAAGTGAAAAATATATAACGAGTTCTCTCACTTATTTTTTGATACTCCCTTTAAACTTCTTTCTCTAAACATTTCCAATCCGTCACCCTATTTTCTCTCGCTATTTTTACCATTTTCTTCCTATTTTCTTGGGCCGAAGGTTGCTTCGACTATCGGTTCACGATTTATAACCTATAGTTCTTTTGTCTCCGAAAACAATTTTCACCAACTAGCTTCAAAATGAACAGATTTAGGTGCTATTCATTCCAAAGACGCCATTTTGTAAAGCAGCAGTTCTCTGCGATTGGTCGATGCGACGTTTTTAAATCATTGACTTAACGCTATTGGACTTATGTCGTTGTTTCGAATGAAAGCGGTTGCCATCATTGTTATGAAATTTTTTTTTATTCTTTTTGGAAGTAGAACCATGACCTGGTCACTTACAATTTTCCGGAATTGTATTCGGAATTAATTTCATTTCTTCCGATTGTTTTGAAAGATCTTGAGTATTGTTTATGGGTGAGTTTCGTGGCGACTCCTTTTAACAGTTAGGTTGTTGTTTTTTCTACTATGTACAGCATCGCTCACTATTTGATTCTGAAATGTTGTTGCAACTTTTTTCCCCAACAATTATTTAAGTTTGAAAAAAAAAATTAATATTGAAATAATGCTTTCAAAGAGCATCACTGAAAAATGAATTATTAAATTTTAAATATTTTGTGTAACAGATTAATTTATTCTTAATATCTTTGTTCTTTCACCAGTAATTTTAAAAATAAAGTCCTACTCAACCCCTTTTCAGAATTTTTTTATTTTTGCTATACACCGCATATTTCGCATAATGCACTCTTTTATTTCAAAAAATCTGATCAAAAATAACGTTTGCGCACTATACGCTGGGTGTAAAATATAAATAAAGTAAAGTTTACTTTAAAAATAGAGTAAAGTTTAATATAAAAAGAATAGATTTCTACATATATCTAAACCTTGTTTATTTTTTAAAAAATGACATACCTTATATGAACTTTCACTACTGGTTAACATCAAAAGTTCTTCGTTTTCGTCTTCTATTTTATCTTCAGGCACATCAACAAATTCAGTTATATTTTCGCTATCACATTTACTCTGATCCATAAATAAATAATTATCTTCCATTCCACCTAGACTTTTAGGTATACTACATCATATTTTAAATAACTTTTTTTAATTATATCAGATTTAAATTCATATCATGTGTGTGTCTGTGTGCGTGTTTTAACACGCTTTTAGAAGTTTCACTTGTATGTGTGGCGGTGTGATATCTATATGAACTAGTACCAACATCACGCGTTAACGATCGTTTTGGCGTGATTGGTTATGTACTCGCGTTCGGAACTGAAGGTACCCAGAACGAACCTCCTTCCTTCATTGGTGACCCTGGCCGTGCAAAGGAACCGCACCCTTCACGCGCCGCAGTCGTGGCGCCATCTATCCCCCGCACAAGCAACTAAGCCGTCAAACATTGACGCAATTCTCAAAAGTCATCTCACACAAATGACGCAATTTTCAAGTCGTCTCACACAAATGACGCAATTCTCAAAGCCGTCTCGCACGAATGACGCAACCCACCAAGTGACGCAACTGCTTACATACTCGCCACGAATATGGTATCGTTGTTCGCCTATTCGCCGAAACACTGGCGGGGGAGTATGTGGTGGTGTGATATCTATATGAACTAGTACCAACATCACGCGTTAACGATCGTTTTGGCTTGATTGGTTATGTACTCGCGTTCGGAACGGAAGGTACCCAGAACGAACCTCCTTCCTTCATATGTAATGGAATACTTGAACTCGATTTTAAACCACTTTAAAAGTTCAGATTATTTCGAAACTTTGCACACTTGTCAAGGACCGATGACAATACAATAATTTCACAATTTTGTTTCATTGTCCTGATCAGAATTCTCAAAAATAAGGATTTTAAGGTTTTTGAGATGTGGCGATTAATTCATTGTATCGTTTCCAGATTTGGCGACTAATTGCATAAACCATTTTCAGATTTGGCGACTAATTCCATGTGCATTTCCAGATTTGGTGACTAATTCCAAATTTAGTGACTAAAAGATTAAGGTGCAACCCTAAAACCGCAAATAGGCTTTGGTTAATATAAATAAAACAAAAAAAGTGTTCTCTCTTTATGTGAAAAAAGAAATAAAAAAAAAGATTTTGCATATGGATAATAATAATTTATGTTTTAAGTGCTAAATATTTTTAGAAAGCAATACGTTTAGATGTAATGATAGGAATCGACATTATAGCAATACATTTAAAAGGTGATAATACGATTGATATTTAATATTTCTTCTTAACACACTTTTATTAGTTAGACTTGTATCTACAGAGATGGAATCTTTGAAATATAACAATATGGGACTCATCCGAGGCCCCGTAAGTGGAGAGAATAAATACCCTTCAGATCCATTAATATCCATTGAAAAACAAGACTAATTCCAGCAGCCACATAATTTCGGCTCTAAATATAAAACTATTCAACTATCAAACTATCAAAAATTCAACAAAGAATAAATGATAACTATAAAAACTAAAAAAAGGGCTTTTATTGTAGATCGAACTAAAAAATAAAAAATAAATTATAGTTAAAAAATCTAAAAAACACGCTTTTATAGTGAATCGAACTAAAAAGTAAAAAAATAATTCTTAATATAAGAATAAAATGATTAACGAGAAAATTAATGTCATTGTGGTAAAAGCGCGGGATGCTTTGTACTACAATTTTACACTAACTCAGGATTTCGGAATAGAACTAGTAAGAAATTATAACAATTAATATAGAGCACCCCACGCTCTTTTACCACAATGACATTAATTTTCTCGTTAATCATTTTATTCTTATATTAAGAATTATTTTTTTACTTTTTAGTTCGATTCACTATAAAAGCGTGTTTTTT
>BMAV01018667.1:640418-711704 GCA_019973955.1 Trichonephila inaurata madagascariensis | reverse complement strand
AACTCAGCATTTCGGAATAGAACTAGTAAGAAATTATAACAATTAATATAGAGCACCCCACGCTCTTTTACCACAATGACATTAATTTTCTCGTTAATCATTTTATTCTTATATTAAGAATTATTTTTTCTTTTTAGTTCGATTCACTATAAAAGCGTGTTTTTTGGGTTTTTTTAAAACTATAATTTATTTATTAACCACTCTCAAGGTGTATATTATATATCTAGTCGTCAAAAGAGGAGAGCATTATCCATGTACATTTCAGATTTCTTCGTAAAAAAGATGCGAGTTATACCCGGCGAATATACCTAAAACTTAAAAAAATGCAATTTGAAAGTATATATGAGCGTTATACTCCGGAATATACGGTACACTTACATATTCAAATAGACAGTTCTCTTTTCATATTTATATGCACCAAAGCATATTTTTGGATAGACAGTTGCATTAAAAATATAAATCAAAATATCTACTGAAAAAATTATATTTTTATTGGTATATCATGCATGAAAATAATAAAAAGTAGTGCGCAGACAATATTACATATATGAATATTTGTTAATAGTCATATAGAAAAACTCGTGTAAAATTTCAACTTCAAAATTTTTTCGTGTAACTACTCGTTCTTTCTGAAATCGTTTCCTTCTTTAAAATACAGATTTTGCGTAATAAACTGCTCAGTACAATTCAAACTGTGAATCTTAAAAAAAGAGTTGTTTTTAATCCATTAGCAAATTATTAAAAGTTTTAAATTTGCTTAGACGCAAAAAAAAAATCATTCAAAGCAAAATAATTGCGCATGTGTATTTAATTACGAAATGTGAATTTTTCGAAAACAATAAATTACTAAGGAGGTAAAGTAATGATTATTCATTTTAATCAAGCTAATGTTATCGATTTTTTCAGAAAAAGGGACATGCTCTTAAAACTTATCATTTTAAATCTTGAATTGCCATTTCAACTGATTTGATCTCTTATGTATTGATAATAATTTAAAGATTACTTTGTGATATTTTAGAGTAATTCAGTAAGAACGGCTATCATTATTATTTCAGGATTTCTTTTTGACAAAGAGATTACTTCTGTAAAAATTTTTTTAAAATAAATCGATTGCAATGAGCTCAATAATATTTAAAAATACAGGGTTATTCATAAAAATTATACAATTTCAATGCATTATAAATCAAGAGCAATTTAAGATACCATATGTTACTTGTAGTATAATTGTGCGGGATGATTTAAAGTTTTATTAGACACAGTCACAGTTGTTCTATGTGTGAACCATTAGACGCGCATCACAAATTGAGCTAGTAATCCACTTCTGCTCAAATCCGCGTGTTAAGGTATCTGAATCAAGTCCATTGATAGCGTTTGTGATGCGTAGTTTCAACCGGAAGAGAAGAGACGAATGCCTTGTCCTGTACGTACCCCCACAGGAAGAAATCACGAATTGTTAAGTCAGGACTTCTGGGTGGCCATTGGATAAGTAGTATGTTGTTGACCACGACTCGTCGAATCCATCGGTGAAGGAGATAGATGTTCATCGAGGTAATCTCGCACGTTGGCCGACCAGTGTTGTGGTACACCCCTCAACTGGAAAATGAAGTTGTCAATATTGTCACGGAAACTGTGGCAACAATGGAAGAGTTAACATATCCCAAAAGTGTTTCCCATGACATTTAGCTAAATTCAAGAAGACAAAAAGCCTTTTTCACTGCAGATGCCGCCGGTTTGATTAACTAATCACATGACACGAATGGTATTGCGTGTTATTTGTGTTTCCTGTCAGGGCAAGATACAAACTTTAAGAGAGTATCCATGTTACTGTTCACTGAGGTGATGCTTGTCTTTGATTGTTACTGTTTTACAGCATCTGGAACGCTGTCGTAGCTAGCTCTCAGGGGCCCCTGTATTAAAATGCCTTCGGGGCTCTTTTTTAGATATGGGAGCCCTGTTAGTTGGACTGTAGTTACACATGTTGGGGCCCCTGTAGCTTGGAAGCCCCGTATCATTGATACTGCGATGGCTATGCCCCTGATCTGGAAAATGTATACTTCCTTATGAATCAGCCTGTACTGTGGAGGGCAGATAGTGTAGTATTACACAATTAATTACTCGGTATTTTTTTAAAAAAAACCAAAAGGAATTTGTGAAGGGTCTGTAAATTTATGTAAAACAGTTTGTTTCTTTCCGAAAATTAATTGTGTAAATTCCATTCAACTTAATTACAAACATTTTAGAATGTCGTAACATCTCTGAAATATGTGCGTTTGCAAAACTAAAATTTTCATTAATCAAATTCAGTAACACAATTTAGATGTTATGTTACTGAAGACACACTGAATATTAATACTTAAAAAAAAATTTCAGGTTAAGATATTACGCAAAAATTTGTTAACTATTAATTATTTTAAGCAGGGAAATATGTAATTTAAATGCATCATAAATAAAACTATCCCTGCGTTTTTTAACATTATTATACAGCTTTATATCTCTCCCATTCATTTGATGTCATGCATCAAAAATTTTCGGTTAGAGCTTCACGAAGGAATTCACGCAACGTAAGCACTTTTTTTCATTTTTCCAATTCCTGACTCAACAATTTTAACTTGAAACTTTTGCTTACTCAAGCTTATTTTAAAACTCAACTTCCCATGCGGAACAAGTGGCTGTATAATAACGGATTGAAACTATTTAGAAAGTTTTGAAAACTTTGGAATTCAATGCATACGCGAGGTAATTTATATTTAAATACCTGTACCATTAAATTCAAGTTTAAAAGAGCTATTATTATTATTGAACGGGAAACACTTTTGCGGTGTCCATTTCAATGAATCAAACACTGAATTTAATTCACTGTAAAATTAAACACTGGTCGTTATAAATATTATCCATTCTATTTTGTACATGTAAGTTGAAAGAATTATTCACAAAAAATAAACAAATAGAAAAGGGTATCATATAACACATCTGTTCTGCAAGTATTTTATAGTTATTATATAACTTAAATATTTTTGAAATAGAATTATCTGTTATTGAGCGTTCCTAATTCAATTTTTAAAGTAAGAAGCTAGACAAGACAAATATATTTTCAAAAATTCTTTTAATTTAAATATATGGCATTTGTGTGTTAAAATATGTACTATTTATTCGATCATATTCTTTATTAATAATTCTTAAGCTTAAAAACGTTAGTTAAAATTGTTAAATTCGGAGTTGGATGAAGTATTTATTATAGTAACAATTATTTATTAATTTATGTTTAGTTAAGCGAAGGTAACATTTATCATTAATAAATACTATTATGGGAAAAAGACATGGACAGTGTTTCATGGCATTCACGTTCCTTCCTCACCTGGCCTGCATTGAAGTTTAGAAGTAGATAGAGGGCGCTTCTGCCATTGGAGACAGTTTTATTTATTGTGACAAGAGCGGTTATGAAACAATTATATATTTTTTTTAAAAAAATCAGATGGTTTTTGCAAGTTCGTTTGATGTATATGACACAACAATGAATATTTTATTATTCATTTATGTTTTAAATATACATTAAAACTTTTTGCAACTTAAATTTCAAAATTTTCTTTCTTCGTTTTGTATGTCTTGTTTAAGCGAAAACACATAATAATTATTTGAAGATTGTCTTCGAATAATGCTAAAAAACAGAAACCTTAATTCGGTAAAAATCATAAGAAAAGTGTTTTAATTAAAATAGTACATTTAAATCTCACTGCAGAATATAAACCAGAATATTTAATAAACTACTGTTGAATAAACGTATTTTTCTAGTAGAAAATATGCTGATATTTTGCCGTCTGTTTTTTTTTTATGTTTACCTTTTCAAGACTAAGGAAGAAACGTCTCCCCATTTTAAAACTAGCAACTAGTCATAAATTTATCAGCATTTTTTAATCAGAACGTCAAAATAGAACGTACGTAAGTATGTCGAACGCAATTACGTAAACGGGACCGTTTAGAAGAAAAAAAAGATAAGTTAAATCAAAATTGGCGCCAATCAAAACATTCGTGGCCTGTTGCCTTATTTTTATTATTTATTTCAGCTTGTGTCACAGAATAACATATTACTTTGTTTTTTCACAGATTTTATGTTATTCCATAAGAATACATGAGTGCAATATATAAGTGTACTTGAACAAGTGAAAATAAATGCCCAATAAAACTATATTTTGATGAAAAAAATTGCAAATACTTATGTACTGTTCTTATGATATTTATTTATTTTACGTCTAAACAAACTAAATAAACAGGTACATATTAATATTTACTCTTAACAACTTTTGGGTTCGGTAAAAATAAACGGATTTTTAACTGCTTGTGTTCAAAATAAATAAAATACTTTCTTCTAAGTTATAAAGTTTAAGGGTGAGTATGGTATATAGATTAATAATATGCATCCCTTAATTAATCACAATTAATTCATATCAGTAATTGAAGAATTCATTTTCCCTTTGAAATTTTTCGTTTTCGAATTCTATTGTTTGGTTTTTTTTGTTTGTTTGTTTTTCCATTAATCGAAAAGCTTGAATTCTATTAATCTATATTTTACAGCCATCGTCATTTCACTTTTAATCGCTTTCCAATTCCTTTTTTTAAAGTTTAAGCTTTAAAGGAAGTTTGTAACGAATCATACCAATATAAATGAATTTTCATTTTTATTTTTATTATACATCAGAAAAATCTCCTTCGGCATTAAAATATCGAAAAGCATCAAATTATCTTTGATACTACTTCTTTATCATAAAAGCAATTCAGAACTTTAAACCATATTCTAAGCTATTCTGAATGAATACCAACTTAAGCTAAAGACCTCAAAACGGTGATCCTTAAAGCGACTTTAAAATTCCTGGCAGCGCGCATTCGCCTAAATCTTCATCCCCTCTAAAAGAGCCGATTGTCAAAAAGGGGAAATGACTCTTATTGAAGGTCATTTCCGACCGTTAGTTAAGACCCGGAAGATGGCTTTCCTGTACTATTGTCAGCCTAGGGAAAAGGCTTCACTGCGACCTCACCTCTTTCTAGGAGGGAAAATTAATGAAAATGGCTTTAGCGCTTTTCAAAATATGATCATTTTTTTATCGTTATATTCTTCCATTTTTATTTATTTCATTTTGCATTGACATCCTTTTTTAAAGGCTCGCGTAAACTCGATAAAATTGTAAAGTATCATTTCGTTATGAGGTCACCCGAGGTGGAGTGAGTTTTTTCACAAAGGAAATAGCAATGGTGACCTGAGCTGTTGCCAAGACGTTAAACCATTTTACGTGTGTTTGACATTTGGATTATTATTCTGCCATGTTTTTTTCCAGTGACAGATATTAATTAATTAGAGCTCTAGAATTTAATAAGAAAAAATTCATTGTGTGAAAAGAAGTTTGCATTATCTTTTTAAGATTTCAAGCTCTTGATTCAAAAGAAATTTTTATTGTTGCCTTACTTAAGTTTTCCAATTAACTCATCAAAAGTTTATGTACCATTTGAGGCTAATTAACCCTAATTAGCTCTACTAATGTTACTTTATGAAAATGGAAATTGTTTCGCTTCCATGTTATCAATTACCTCTAATTACATCCTGGTATTTCGTTGGACCATTATTTTATTCACTGTTATTCTAAGAGATTTTTTAATAAAAGAATGCATCTTTTTTATATTTATTTCATAAGGTTTAATTTTATAAATATCTTATAAATACTAAATATATCATCATTTCATTTGTTAAACTAGATTAGGTATTTCAATTGTGAAACATTACTATATTTTTTTTTTTTTTTTTTATTTTTCGTAAGGATTATTTATTGAAAATTTATATTTCATGTTGAAATGCACACAAAATTAATGCTAGTAAAATATTTCTAGCGCATTCGATTTCATTTTATTTGAAAAAAAAAATATGAGTGATTATTTTAATGATGAAGATTGCTGATTATATTTGTAAAATTAATGCTTATATCAGTCATTTAATTTAGGTATTTTGAAAATTGCACGCAAAATTATGAAAACTACAAAATATGTTTATTTACCGAACTGCGTTTTCACTAAAATGGATGCATATGAACTGCCTAAGCATTCGATGCATATGAACCGAATACACTTTTGATGCACATGAACCGCTTCCTATTTTACTTTCGACGTTCGATTTCTGGCGTATTCGATTTAATTTTATTTGTAAAAAATAAGAATGATTATTTTAATAAAGAGGATTACTGATTATTTGTAAAATTAATGCTTATATCAGTCATTTAATTTAGGTATCTTTAAAATTGCACACAAAATTATGAAAATTAAAATATATATATATATATATATTTATTTATAGAACCACGTTTTCACTAAAATGGATGCATTTGATGCATATGAACCGAATACGCATTTGATGCATATGAACCGAATACACATTTGATGCATATGAACCGAATACGCATTTGATGCTAATGAACCGAATACGCATTTGATGCTTATTAACCGAATACACTTTTGATACATATGCGTTTGATGCATATGAACCGCATCCAATTTTACTCTCGATGTTGTTAAAAATTGTAAGGCTATTATAATAAAACAATAAATTATATTCATGTTTTTCGATTTAAACAACTGGAATTTCTAACTAATGCTGAAATCTTTAATGTGTTGCTATAATATGGTTGAAATTTTCGCTTTTGTATACATTTAATTAAAAGTTTTAAAATTCAATGACTTAATCAACATTTTAGTTTTTGGCGCTTACAAACTTATTGATAATCGCATTCAAAACAAAATTTGTTGCGTTTATATTAAGTTAATAAATAAAATAAACTGCGAGGCACAGTTTAACAATTGGCTCTTTAATTTGAAATAAGATCTAACAAATCCATGTTAACCCTTTCTTTAAAATGGCTTTTAGGATCTTTTCAGATTGCCAAACTAAAGACTCTCACTCAAGTCTTTCCGCTTTAATGGCCTACTCAAGACAATTTTATGGATCTAATGGATTTAGAACCCCTTCCCTTAATTCACTTTATCAGGGGAATCTGGATCTCGCTATAGCAGTACGTACTGAACTTACATTTAACTAATGAGCATAAAACTCTCCCAAGTCTAATTTTTATTGCATGACATAAACACAATATCGAACAGATCTTAGTATTTATGTTGAGAATCAAATATCTGAATAGCAAATACAATTAATTAAAAGTATTTAAAATCTTGCTTACTTAGTAGCAGTAAGTGTATTTCAAATTATATATTTATGGTGCCAAAATTTAAGGTATTAATAGTATTTCATTTAATTAAAAGTATTGTTTCAATCTATCTCTTGCAGCTTATTCAGAGGGCTTATTATTTTAGAAACATCATTTATATCAATGGCTGTAATACAATGATACACATATCTCCAGAGCAGATTTTCCCAACCGGGTTCATAGTAGCCTTAACGGTGTTCAAAAAGAGTTATTTCTGGTGCCCATAATATATAAGGAGTTCATGATAAAATATTAATGCTGTAATTAAAACTGTAACGCTGTATATTACAGTTCAGAGCCTAAATATCTGAAACCACTCGCAGCTTCAAACCTGTATCTTCCTATTACAAAGTAAGATGCATTTTATTTGTTTCAGATTCCAAATGAAGGACGGTTAGTGCATAGGACAGTGTTTCTCAAACTGTGGGGTGCGTCCCCCTAGGGGGAGTGATAACCCCCACAATGGGGGGCGAGTAAATCAAAAAGCTGATAATAGAAGATTATTTTTAAAAAATTATAAGAATTTGCTTAAAGGAGAAGCAAAACAAAATACATTCTGACATAATAAAAGTACACGTTGCACTTTTATTGTTATTTGTTCCAATTTAAAAATTAGAAAAGGAAAGTAACATCATATTTTTCTTATTGCTTAAAAGTAATTTACTTAAAATATCTATTACTTAAAAATAACTTACGTAAAGTATCTATTACTTGAAAGTAACATATGCAATGTATAATAGTGATCTTGGTAATTTTAATGGTTTATAATTAAGATCGCGTATTGCAGTTTTAACATCAAAGTACATTATTATTGCATTCAATACATTGATATTGTATGGGGGGCTCAAAAAATTATGATTGAAAATTTGGTCGCAAGTATTGAAAATTTGAGAAGCACTGGCATAGGGTGACCGAGCGACTAAAGCAGTGTCGTCGGCAAAAGCAAATCTTTGTACTTGTTTATTAAAAATAGTTCCTCAAATATTAATCAGTGGTGTATCATAGTTGTATCCTCCTATTAAAAAATTAGGTTCATTTAAACTGATACTTTACATGAAGTTGGTTTTTTTCCCGGTTTATGGTAAGATGCATTTCATTTGCGTCAGCTTCCAAATGAAGGAAGTCCTGGGCATCAGATGACCGAGTGAATATGGCAATGTCGTCGTCAAAAACGAAGATCTGTACTAACTTGTTAAAAATAGTTCCTCTGGTATTATTGTGTTAAGAGTCTTTTATAATCTTTGAAGAGTTAGATTAAAAAGGAGGCAAGCTAGTGCATCTCCTGGTATTTTGATCAAGCGTTTTTACCTTTATGATATTTTAGTTCATCCATATATGTTTTAAAAAGTACAACTAAAGTTAAATTAACCCCTTAAATGCTGAGTTAACTGCTTATGTTGAGCTATTCTCTTACCAGTGCTACTATTTTTCCTCATTTTATGCAGTTATATGGAGGGGAAAGGAAGAGAAAAGGCACAAATAAGCAAATTTTTCTCTGATATACTTCCTAAACAGTGCCATTTTATTGTATTCCAAAGCATTTGGAGTAACTTTACTGACAGCAGCGCAAAGTAAAGGATCGTATCTCAGTACGACGCATATATACGTTTGGGCCACTCAACGCACCGGTTGAGCGAGTCGGATATATACGCCGATGGCAGTTAAGGGATTAAAAATCATTTTCTACTTCCTCTGAGAAATATTAACCCCTCAGGGGGCTCACTTTCTTTAGGTGGGTACGAGTATCACAATCCCGAAGTACCCTAGTGATTTTTTCCTTTTCCCAAGGGGTTTACTATCTTTGGTAAACACGGGTGTCACGACCCCGGGGTACCCCAGTGATTCTTCTCTATTTTAGACCCTCCATCTTGTCATCCAATTTCTTCTTTTCTTTTCTTCTTTTCCCGTCCAGACCACAGACCTATGAATGTTTGGCGCAGTATAACCAAAACTGGCTCTTGCGCCATAAAACATCAAACTCTATCTATCTGAGAAATATTAATATAAGCAAAAAATAAGAAATCACAACTCCTCTTCTATTTTTTTCTTTCAATCCACTTAAATAGTAAACTTGACACTGTACAATGTTAAGAAATTTATATTTAACTCACACAAAAAAAACCACCACCTTCTATTTATTTATTTAGTTCAATTCGCCGAAACTATATCCTGTGAGCAATTCCATCTACAATAAAAAAATATTTTCTGTTAGAAAAATCACCAAAAACCCCATGGAACCTTAAAATATTTAAGAAGCGTCACCTTATGGTAGAAACAGAGAAAAGAAAAAGAGATCTCCCATCCATTGGACTTGGAGATGAGAGACACAATCAAAGTCCTCTTCTCGGAATTGAATGAGAAATTTAGGCGGCTTTCGTCTTTACTTCCATCAAATCTTAATCAAAGAGAAAGCCGGCGAATAGACCACCGACTGCAATGGAAGGTCTTTTCATGTTTATTCCTTCCGTTTTCGAAGGTAAAAGAAAGCCCTGCGACCCTCGAGACCGATTAAATCCGGATTTGTGAAGGGCGGAATAAATCTTTGAATGGGATGGGATTTTCAGGCTGCTTCAAGATTTCTGATGGAATTTTTCTCTGGAGATTGACTCGGAGACATTAAGCATTTACTTTTAATTTTCTTTGAGGAATAAAATTTAGTCTTTATTGTGTTCGTGTTATCGAGTGAAGATTTTACCGTCTCTGTTTTAAGTGGAGAAGTCCTTTTGGCACTTGATGAACTTTCCATTTCAAACTTTCTTCTTTTTTTTTTGCTGTTAAATTGAAGGAATTTGTTTCAGGCTGATTTCCATTGATTGCTTATCCTAAAATAAATCTTCACAATTTTCAACGACGTGAAGATCGAAAGTGTGAATTTTCAAGGGACACGATTTTATCTTAGAGAGAACAATATTCATCGTCTTTTTAGTGTACAACTTATGCGATGGAGAGGGTAATCAGGAATGTCTTAAGGTATCCGATTACTTGCGACATTTTTTTTTTTTTTTAAATGCAGATATGAGGATTGTGATTTTTAGATTTATTTAGTATATTTTAAGGAAAAAATCCTAAAATTGAAAAAAGAAAAAAAAAATATTATTATTAAAATGGGAAACTGGTAAAAATGTACAAAAAATTGCATGAACGGGGCCCGCTCTGTACAAAAATTTTATGAACAAATTCTCACGTTTTTAATTTTGACGTGTTACTTTGTTATTCATTTTTGAAATGAGTAATTTTAAATTTTACAAAATAAGAGAAATTTTAAATTTTACAAAAACTAGAGAGAGAGAGCACTTTATCTTGGTGATTATATGAAATTGCCTAAAAAAAGCCAGTGATTATATTCACATAAAGGACTGTAAATTTTGAAATAAAACAGTGATTGGTAAATCTTTGAGGGTCAAAACACTTCTGTTTTACAAAACATACACAAAAAATTTCAGCAAATTATTTACAAAGCTTTTTGAGCAATCGCTGTCCCCGTTTGAACTTTTCGAAAAAAAAAACATTTCGAGTAAAACGCATTTTAAAGTTCAGCATCTTGTGTAAAGTTATAGCATCTGCTTTTACTAAAACGCTTGTAGTTTTTGTTCTAGGGAATGGAAAATAAAAAAAAAACTTGGTACTTTTATTAAAATCATAAAAAAATTGTCAATTTTTGAAAAAGATCATGATTTTTGGATAGTCGGATACCTTAAGACTTTTTGAGGCCCTGGGCTTCTATGTGAAAGTAATACCTGGGCCCATTATGTAAAAGTAGGCCCTGAAACCATGCACAAATGGAGCCCCCACCGATGACCCTTAAAAAGTAGAGAGTATATAGCATGCGTTTTCAAACACTCGTGCAAGCAATAACACGAAACAAATAAATGTGCATGACTTACATTCACACAAATCGGCTGGACCGATGTCTGAATGAGTAATGATGAGAATGGTATTAGTCCTAGGCTGCTATGTGTGGACGACGGTCATCACATAATAATACAATCTTGCCACTGTTGTCAGTCGACATATAGTCTGAAATTCTCAGTTTTTCTGAGGATACAACCGGAAATAACATTTGACCGTTGAAATTATTCGAATTATGATCTTATCAAGGCTGAATAGAAAACGAGACGAGGCCCCAGGCCCAGTTGGCCCATGCCTTAAGACGTCCTTGAAAGCAATATACTATCCGTTTATCTGTTTCCATTAGAATCAGTTGACCTTTTCTCTTGCAAAAAATGTGCTCATGTTCCCTCATTTAATTGTAATATTACATAAGTTTTAATTTTACAATTTTATAGTGAAAAAGTATAAAATTTTGAAACTTTATAATTTTAAAACTAAGGAGTAATCAGATTTAACAGCTGCAACATCAAGAATTTATATTTAAATTGTGACACTTTTCTGTTTGAAAATGCTTTCCAAGTTTAGGATAGACCAGTATTTCTCAACCATTGGGCCGTGAGAGATTGTCAAATGTGCCACGCGGGGTTTTGACAAATACTTGAAATCTCATGAACTTAGTAACTTTGAAATATTATATATATAATTACCACAGCAATTACTAAAAATATTTTTATCTTTAATTTTCCAGTGGTTTTGATATTACTTTTCCCAATTGTAACCGACGTTGATTCAAATTGGCATCATTCAAACTGACAGTTCATCAATTGGCATTTTCAAAAAAGCTACTTTCTTTCACATTTAGTTGACTAATACGAATATATACATATATATATGTAAAAATAATTAAATTAGATTAAAAATTAAATTCTCTATCTAGCACTTAACTCATCTTTTTCCTCACCTCTGCAAGTATCAAACTAATCACCCATTTATTTCTTCCGAACATATGGCCTAGCCAATAAACATGTCTAATTCCAGATCATTATATTTAATAGCCCTATATGTCAGCATTAACTTTCAAGTGCACTCATGAACACCGCGATCGGTGTTTTAAGTGTTTAACCCACTTAAGATTTTCGGCGGTGCTCTTTTTCTCTCTGCCTCTTTCTTCAGAAGAGATGTACTCATTCTAGAATAAAGACCTTTTTTAAGACTAAGTCTGTTTCTGACTCTAAAATCATGTCATATATATATATATAATTAATATTTTACATATTTAAAAGATAATTTTTTTAAAAATGGTACTTAAATATAAACATGTATTATGAGATTTCAAAAATTACATTCAGCTAAAAAATTATTTTTGTATTTCTACACACAATGATTAAATATGTTTATTAAGATCACAAAAAAAAATCTAAGCCGTACTGGAAATTTTTAAAGATATATGTCCTATAAACAAAGATTCTTATTTTTGGCATTTTCCTCTTTCAAGCATTTCTTGTTAACCTTAATTTGTTTTGTTTTTAAACCAGGCTTAATCCTCTCATTGAATAAATTTTGGAAATAGTAAATTTGTTTTACTTTTTGTTGTGTACCCTACAACGTTTAGAATTCTTAATTTGAAGGTACTGTTAAGCACTTTTAGTGTGCCACCAATCAAAAAAGATTGATAAACACTGGGTCAGACCCTTTAACAACAAACAAAAAAATGAAGGTATAGCTATTAAGTATTCGTTTAACAAATAAATTTTAATACATTTTAAAATCTGATTTGGGCGATGCCAAATTGTTTCAAATGGTTGATAAATAGAAAATAATAGTTATTAAGTCAATTCTTGTGCATTCTTTTACTGTCATATCCGATTAATACCTTTCTTTAATCCAGAAAAAATCAATCTGTTGATGTATTTAGCTTTATTTATACAATAGCTATTTAAATAATCCACCCGCATACCTCTATCCCCGACATTTACCTATTTTAATAAAAGTTTGTAAAATAAACCTCGAATACCTAAACATATCCAAATATTGTCCGAAGAAAATATATCTCAAGCAAACTCGAAGATAGGCTTGGGATTTTTTTTTCTTTTAAGTCGATGACGACTACGTTGTTTATCTTCAAGAGAAAACGAGAGGCGAACAAACTGAAAAACGAAAGAAATGGCTCTTTCTTCGGCTAGGCATGGAAAATGTTTGAATTTAATGAACCCCGTCTAACTCTTTTTCGCAAACTAAGTTTCGGCAGGATTTGCTTCAAATATTATTCTGTAGGTACTGAGGGTTGAGGGAGTTTTGAAAAATTTTTACTTCTTTATTCCTTTTTTTCCCCTCCTTTCATGTCTATTACAGTTAAAGCTTTTTTTTTCTTCTCTCAAACGATAAAATGTACGGGATTTTTTTTTTATTTTATTCATTTTTTTTCTCTGTAGTGAAAGATGCACGTTAAAACTTAGGGAAAGGAATGCCAGTAGGAAAATTTAGTTTTTCCCCGTTGGTCGCTCAATTATTTTACGTATGTTCGCTGCTAAGGTATGGAAAAAATGCAAATAATTCCCTCTTTAGAGAATATGCTAGAAATCTTGAGGGAAAAGTAGGGATTTTTTTCCATGAATTATTATTTTTATTCCATTGAGAAGATTTTATTTTAAATGCATATTTTAGACTTTAAAAAAAGTGGAATTGCAGAAAAAGCTACCCAAAAGACTGCGGAATATGCCTTTCTTAATTTTAACCTTTTTTTTTTTCTTTCATATTCCTTGAGAGAATTTAATTGTTTTTAATTTCATTACATCTGCCTTTTCGATAAATAGAAATATGAATGCATAAATTGAAATTAAATTAAAATGATCGAGTATGTAAATACTATTTTATATCTCTCGAATGGTAGACTCAAAATTATTTCTTAGAAAGATGTTTGAAATTGATGGGTAAATATTATTTTTAATAAAGACGTTTGAAACTAATGGGAGATTTTACGAAAAAATAATTAGATGAATATAATTTAACTAGTTATCTTATAAAGATAAAGAGAACTACTAAAAACTATTCTATATGTTTTTTAAGCAACAGTTTTTAGGAAAATTTCACAAATACTGTTTTAATAAAGAGCAAAGTATATTAATTTATGTCCCAAATTAATTAACTCTTTTCATACTTTTTAGTTCAAATTTATCTTTGAGGCGAGCGAAATTTTTATTTAATAATTATGCTTCGAATTTTCTACATAATTATTACATTTGAAAATTAATTTTATTTCTATCATTGGAAGTATATTTAAAGTTTAAGAAAATTTAAAAATTATTGCTTTTAATTATTTTTTTTTATCTTTTGTTTACTTTTATTTTAAAAAAAATTACAGGAATGAATGAATTGCATTTAACTTTTTGAATGTAAATTAATATTTAAAGTTAATTTTTTATCTAAGGCAGACTTCTTCTAATACTAAGGTATAGAACAATTTAAAAACATGTATTCTGTGTAATCCCTTTAATTGCTTCATCACAAAACACCTTATATTTTTATCATACATAATAAATTACTTTATCTGATTTCAGTGATAATTCTTAATCCAATTAATGTCTTATTATTAATTAGTATCTTATAATCTTTCTAATATCTTATATATATATATATAAAGTGTGAAATCCGTTATTTCATAAAATAACTAGGTGTTTCATAAAAACTAGACTAGTCAGTTAACGTATATAAAGTTATTGAATTCTACGCTTTAATTTGGTATTCTACAAAATAACTTTTACTTGATCGTTTAAGTATAAAATACGACACTCGAAACTTCCTTGAACCGGTTCTAGCTGATTTTAGTCAGATTTGAACCGTTTAACTTTCGGGGAAGGAGAGATTTTTCCGATTAAAAACAAGAGATGGCAGAATAAAACAATTGTAATCTAGATCTCAGCTCAGTATATGTAAGCGAGAATTAATTTTCATTGAAGAAGTTTCAAATATTGACACAATGCTTCGACGTTTTGCTCAAAGTTGAGGCACTACACAAGGATTTAAAAAGTGCTCGTGAAAAAAAATGTGTAATTGTAAAAAGTGCGCTTGTTTCAAAAATAATATGCAGGGAAATTCAAAGTGTCATCACAGTAATCTTTGCTCTAATAAATTGTGAAAAGTAAAATAAAGGTATTTCATAAAATTTAAATTAATGTTTTCTTACCTTTTTGTTTAAAAAAGTTTTCACGTTTTTATGGAGCAACAATTTTTCTTTCCAACCTATATTTTTTTTTAATTATATTTAAATTTATCTATTTCTGCAACATATCCTTTTTTTCTCTTTCTGCTTAAGTGTTTTCAACATTATAAGTAATAAAAAACTATATCACCTGCTTTTCCTCATTATCTGTCAATTAACCATTCATAATGTGATAAAATTTATTTTTCGAGAGATTTTAGCAATTTGTGTTTAATTAATTTATAAAATAACTTTGAAAATGTTTATTTTTTATTCTAACGGTCTATCATTAGTTATTTCATAGAACTAACAACTAGTTATTTCATAGAACGAACAACTAGTTATTTCATAGAATGAACAACTAGTTATTTCATCGAATAACTAGGTAAAGTATGAAATTTTTCATCTATTTTAGACTTTAACTGTCTTGTCTATTTATTTCAAAGAATAACTAGATAAAGTATGGAATTTTTTTATCTATTATATACTTTAACTGACTTGTCTAGTTATTTCATAGAATAACTAGGTAAAGTATGAAATTTTTCATCTATCATATACTTTAACTGACTTGTCTAGTTATTTCATGAAATACCTTGTTATTCTATGAAACAACTGAATTATGCATTTTAACGGTAACATATGTACTGAAAATCTTATTAATGTACTAAATGTGTTTTTTTAGGCTGTTTTTATAGAAAAGTTTGAATTTGTTTAACTTTTAGATTCCTCATCGCTATACATCTTTATTATTATTTTTTTATATAATTCTTTTATTCCATAACGTTTTTTGGTTCTTGTACTTGTTCATTGTGTGGGAATTAATGCAGAATCACTATTGAATATATGTGATATCTATGGTGGAGGAAACGTAGGACATTATCCTGGTAATTAATTATAGTCGCGGAACACTCAAATACATTGCTTTGAAGCACATGCAGCATTGTTTGGGCATTCATATATCTCAGGACAATATCCTGCCATCGAAAACCGATCGCAGAGTTGTATGAACACGTAATTACTGATTCTACGGGATGCTTTGTGTTAACTTAATGTAGTTAAACCCTCGATATGGTAATAACTTTACATGTATGTAAATCGTTGTAATTTTTTTTAACAGTATGTTAACTTTATTTATCAATAAAGCGATTTATGTCATTTACTAAGTTTTCCTGATAGTTACATGTACATGTTTTTTGCGAAAAATATTGTATGCCATCATTTATTTAATGTGAAATGATTCTTGATAAAGTAATGTAATGTGAATTAAGTAAAAAATTATAAAAAAAATATAGCTATTAAGAAGATTAAGTTGGAGCATTTAGAGTACCATGTTTTGTGTTCATCGAGTTTTTTCGAGCATTGAGTTTTATATTTTATTATTCAGAAACCCTCATTAACTCATACCATTAATTATTTCATATTTATGTGAAACTATTTTTTGTCGGAATAACAATAACATTCATTTTTTTATGCTTTTGTTGATTTATTGTCTATTATTGATTATTAAGAGGACATGGTACGATTTACGCAACAATTTTTTAAGTTAAGCATTTTTAAAATTTTTTTGGTTGTCTCCTATGAATGTATACTATGTTAAACAAATTTTGTGCTCAAAATTTCACAAAAAGCTAGCCATATAATTTTTTAAGGAAAAAATTTAAAATTTATGATTTTAAAATGCTACTCCTCCTACAAAAATTTACGTATATGCATAGAATTTGATTTACAAGTACGTCAAACTGTGTATAATAAAAGTTGGTATAGGTTTTGCGTTAACGTGATTGGTATTCATACAATACTTTTTATGAATGTTTACTGAAAATTCCTCAAAAAATGTATAAATTCTGAGTTCAATTATATTTTTAAAAAATATAAATATTGCTTTGATTTAAAAATGCATACCAACTTTTGTTACATGTATTATTAGCAATAGGTAAAAAAATTTCAAAGTATTAAACACAAAAGAAAAAGGCCTTAGCATTTTAAATGAAGACAAAATAGTTATTTTATCTTTCTGAGATAAGTCAGTTTAACGTTTTCATTTGTCATAGGGATGTGAATAAAAACGAACGTGAAAACTATCATAATTCTGCGTTTTTTAAGTTTAGAGCTTTCAAATTTTGTGAGGTTATAGAGAAAAGTATATAAAGAATAATTTAAGCTAAAAAAATTAAATTTGATTTGTTGACCGATTTCGGTCAAATGAATCGTACTGTGTCACCTTAATAAAACTGCAATTGTAAAAATATAAAATATCTGTTCTAGATTATGCATAATTATATTAGTGTTTATGTTTGTTTTCGTTTCAAAAATATTACATATATACATATATATCATACAGTGGCACATACAAGGGGGGATTGATTATAATTTTATGTTTAGAATACGTAAAATTTAATTAAATATTTATTAATAATTAATTTTAATAATTAATACTAATTTATACAATAATTAATCTCTTAATGTTTTTTATTCCTGAAAACCGACAAAATCAAAAGAATATGTTGGGCGGCGTATTGGAACATGATATGAGAAAGGAGGACTTTCGACCCTGCACCCCTCACTTGAAAAATTCCCGTGTGCACCACTGATACCGTATATTTCCGAATGTTAGACGATCCGTATACAAGACGAGAATGTTTTTTTTCTATACAACATTAATTGATGTTCGAATCTCGTATATTGAGAACAAACTTCATAATTTTCCAACATGCCGTCATGAGGGCAAAAAGTGGATGGAATATTTTCCAATCAAACGTCAACGACGATCAAATAAAACGTCAACGACGATATCTTTATTTCTGGTAATTTTATATGAATCTAACACAATTTTTCATCCATTTGTTCTCTTGTACAGTATCTACGCAAGTCATATTTTCAACACTACTTTTTTTTTCCTTTTGGAAAATGGGCGGGGAAAGATATTTTACTCGGCATTTTGCTCCTCGACCTATGTTTCATATGCCCTGGAGGATTAAGTCACAGTATGAGGATCATATGCACTCAGACATCCCAACGAGTAAATGTGGAATTTACGAAATATTTGGAAACTCGAATTCTGATGCTGACTTAGAAGGATTTATGTGACTTTTTCTTCTTTTAGAAAAAATTTGTATTCATAACACCCAAAAAATAAAAATAAAAACAATTAAGTCGCTTGCATGTAATAATGGAAAATTCTAATTTTAAAGAAAATGTTTTTTTCTGAGCTACGGTTATTTCCAAAATTAGCACATCCGTATAAAACAACCCCCTTACATTCCCTTAAAAGTGACTACGTTCGAAATCGTGATTTTGAAAAAAGCTTATAAATGAATAATTGTTTTGATATTTAGTCTTATTTGATTTAGAATATACATATAAAATTGTGTAAGGTATCCGACTACGTTCGGAACCATGATTTTAAAAAAGCGCATAAATGGATAATTTTCATGATATTTAATGTCACTTAGATTAGAATACAAGTATAAAATTGTTTTAAGGACATTTTGACAAAAACTTTTTATTTAAATACAATATTTCGGCAAAAAATTAACTTAGTATAACCTTTGTTCAAAATGTTCTCCTTTTGTGAAAGTGAAAAATGCTTCTATTATAATAATATTTTGCCTGTATATAGCTCAGACCTCTGTACAGAGGCTCAACTATATTTTTTTAAAAAATGCTAATAATTTTCAGAGTTACAACCAATTAAAATAATTATCGGCATTTTTTTCTTAAAATTTCTCCCCTCTGTTGTTGTAAAACATGGATAAACCCACTTCTAAGATATATATTTCAAAAATTCTAGTTGAGCTATATACAAGCAAAATATTATTATAATAGAAGCATTTTTCACAAAAGGAGAATATTTTGAAAAGGGGTCATTCTATGTTCATTTTTTGTCAAAATATTGAACTTAAATAATTTTTTTTTGTAATACTATTCTTAAAATAATTTTATGTATGTTTTCTAATCTAAGTAACACTAAATATCGCAAATATTATCCATTTATACACTTTTGAAAAATCACGGTTCCGAACGTAGTCGGATACCTTAAAGAATGTTATTTCCAAAATAAGATTATTAAAAAGCAGTTTTTTACAAAAAATTAAGAAAGAATAACATATTTTCAAAATATCCTTTTATGAAAGATGTTTGTATAATAACAGTATTTTGTCTACATTCTATAATAACAATATTTCGCCTACATATTGCCTGAACTAAGATTTTTATAAAATTCACATGATTTTCGGATCTGCAATCAATTTAAATAATAATTGGTATTTCATATTAAAATTTCTCTACTCTGTTATATTAAAAGAAGAAGAAGTCTTTTCCTAAATTATGGGGTCTCAGGGGTGTTAAATTTTTCTAGAGGTCTGGAAATATAAACAATTTTCAAACAGGTATAATTCTTTTAAATTTAAATTAAATGATTCGAATCTGTTACACATTATTTATAAAAGAATGAGGCTTCATAGAAAAGTATAAAGTGTTTAAAATATAATAATAATTTTAAAAATCATAAGTATATGAAAATTCTATGATAAATGTTAAGTATTTTTTGCGTTGCGCACGCTATTTTCTAAAATAGTAGCCTCTGATGTATAAAACTTTATAGAATTATAAAATGCATCATACTCTTTAAGCCCTACCTAATTTTAGTATTATATATCTTTTGTATTTCAAAATATTTTTAAAACATTGCAATTTTTTTAAATATTTTTAAAAAATTTATTTTTTTATTTATTAAAATATGTAAGTTATTATTCTATTTATATAAAAATAGCCACAATGTAATGAGAATACATTTAACTTTATTAATCAACTTATAGCTAGTATAATTAAAGCTACTATTTTAGAAAATAGCATGCGCGACGTAAAACTTAATAAATATTTCTTATAGAAAAGCTTCTTATTTACATATGCTTATAATTTTTTAAATTATGATTATATTTTAAACATTTTATACTTTTCTGAAGCCCCATTCCTTTATAAATAATGTGTAAAAGATTCGAATTATTTCATTTAAATTTAAAAGAATTATACCTGTTTGAAAATTGTTTATATTTTCAGACCTCTAGAGAAATTTAACACCCCTGAGACCCCTTATGTACTTAAAAAATCATAGCTTAGGCTCTGTACAGAAATCTTAGTTGTGTATAGGCAAAATATTATTATTACAGAAGCAATTTTTGCAAAAGGGGTTTTGTTTTGAAAATATGTTATTCTTTCTTCACCTTTTTGTCAAAAAATTGCATTTAAATAATATTTTCTTGTAATAATATTCTTAAAACAATTTTATGTATTTATTTTAATCCAACTGACACTAAGTATTAAAAAAAAATTAATTATATGCTCTTATACAAAATCAAGGTTCCGAATGTAATTAGTCAATAAAAAAATTCCAAGAATTATCGGCATCACACGGAAATATATAGTATAAATTTCTATTTTACAGTATTTGGAATACCATCCGATAACTGGTAATTTCATTTCTGGAATTGCTTTTTTCACTTTTCATAAATGTATTTACGTCTACGGAAAATATACGAATACTTAAATTAATTAATAAATTCATAATGCTCCTCCTTTGGTATCGATCGCTTTAAGGTATTCTAGGAAAAGGCAATTAGGAAATATTTTCCAACAACTGGAAGATTACGGAAAATTCAATTTAGCTACCGAAGATTTTAAATTAGTTATCGTGTTTCTCAGTAAAGTTGACCACCTGGAAATTTTCAAGCTTTTTCCTCTGCTTCTATTAGCGAATGCAAATTCGTCTCAAAGTAAACTTTGAAATTAACCATTATCATTGCTTCTGAAAATTTATAGTTAGTATCTTAACGTTAATTGTGCCTTGTCTCTAATAAACTGAAAATTCTGAATTAGCTATGTTATAGTATGAATAAAATTAGAACTTTGATGTTACCTACGATTTCAATGTATAAAATTACGTAGTTTTCGTTTATTGTATTGTTTGTTTAATGCAGGGTTTCTCAAACTGTGGGGCGCTCCCCCCTTCGGGGCGTGATAAATTTGCGAGGGGGGCGTGAGCATATTGAAAAGTCGAAAACAAAACGTTATTTTAAAAAAAATGACTAATTTTCTGAAAGTAAACAAACAAAATACATTCTAACGTAATAAAAAATAAAATGCACGTTTACACTGATATATTACACTTATAAATATATCATTATACTGCATAATATATTTTATATAATTAATTTAACAATATTTCGTTAAGAACAAGTTGAATAAGTACCAGTGATCCCATGGGCTAGCCACATACAAAATTATATACAAAAATTAACACTTATCTTGATAATTTGTGCGGTTTATAATGAATCCCATTAAAAATAACGCGATTCGCTCTTCCACTATTTTCCACGTAGTAGTGAGTATGGGATGTATTGAGGGGGGGAAATAAATTAGTAAATTCTTCGCAAATATTGTACAGGTCCCTTTTTTGCATTCCAAAGCCTTTGCAATAATTTTATGGATAGCAATGTACAGAAAAGATCGTACTTCGTAAAGACGTATATTTACGTCCGAGAAAATATTGCTTTGGATGAGCGAGACGTTTATATACGCCGGTGGCATTTTTGAGGTTTAAGTTGATTTGTAGTCTTAGCATCAAAGTATAGTATTATTGAATTCAATACATTGTTATTGTATGGAGGGGGGCGCGATGAAAATTACGATTAAAAATTGGGTCACAAACATTGAAAGTTTGAGAAGCACTGGTTTAATGTATCATTTGGATGCCCCCTTTAGAATTCTTTCTTTTCTTTATATACAATTAGAATATAATTATCAAGACAGATTTTCTCTATTAACTCTACATAAATGTTTAAGAATTAGCGATTAGCACTTGGAAAATGATTTTAAAAGGCATTCTTAACTGATACATAAACATTATTATGCAATAGGAACAAAGCAAATGGTTTATCTAACTTGAAGTTAAAACTAATAAATAAAACAGTGGCTTTCAAAATACCAGTTTATTACTGTTTATATATCTTTAAATGCAAAAGGTGTCATTTAAATACCGCATATTCCGATGTATAACGCGCACTTTTGACGTAAAAACTAAAATCAAAATTTGTGGGTACGCGTCTTATACGCCGGATATAAAAATGATAGCTTTAAAAATAGAGAAGATAAACATAAAAATATTGGATTTTTACATATGTTTCAAACACTTGTCAAAAGGAAATGACATACCTTATGAACTTTCATTATTGCGTTAGATAAAAAAAAAGTGCAAAATATTTGCCTCCCGTTATATCTTGCAGCACATTATTAAATTCTGTTTTATCTTCACCTTCACTGTCTCTCTGATCCAAAAATAATCATCTATCATTCCATCCGGATTTTTCGATGGACTGTTTTTTAAGTGAACTTTAAATTGTGTTAGGTTTAATTTCATTCCTTACTTTGATCCACTCACAAATTATTTCTAGACTGGCATGACACATTTGGCCTTCTATTATGAGTGTTTTTCACATTCTAACTTCGACATACCTTTTAACACCTGCTTTCTTGTGCTTTACGGTTTTAGTGCCAGAAACATATCGTTGTGGTGGTAGTGGGACTAATCCTTATTTGGTCTAGTTAAACTAGACCAGACCCATGAGTCTATAAATCTGTACAAAGTCTAAGAACAGCAGGGGGGATGCAACAGCCTCCTCACAGGAAAACCCCAGACATCGCAGAATGTATTGAGGAGAAAAATGACTGAAGTTACATTTGGGGCAAATTGGGAAGCTTCTTTTGCCACCCTCCAAATTCCTGCACCTCAGGTGACCAGTCGAAAATCGTGAGAATGCCGTTTGATATGATCTGGAACCCTTGAATAATATGGTGGATCCGGGGTGTCTTTGAAAGTACCATGGGTGAAAGTACCCCCTCAAGTCCTGCAGCAGCCTCAAAGTGTGCTTTTTAGCCGGCGAGGGGGTGTTCCTGGGTGGAACGGGTGATGTACGTCGGGAGTGTAATCTCCTGGAAGGGTCACCCAAGGCGTGAAGGCCGTTCCACTATGCTCAGCTAAGGTCTGAAGGTGAAGGAGTGAAGTCAGTCTTCTACCTCTGATGCTAACATCTTGTCAAGGTGCTCCAGGTTTTTGGACTAACAGAAGCTGTCAAATTACCCCCTTTTCCATGAACATATCGTTGTTTAAAAGTCTAGTTAAATATTTCATATTAATTATTTCAAAAGATGAGAACATAACACTTGTATATTTCAGGTTTCTCTGTAAAAAAAGCACGCGTTACACGGCGAATATACAGGGTGGTCTCGAATTCATGTTAGAAACTTTAAGAGTATTGTATGGCATTGTAGCTACACACACATGGCATTGTGTGTATGAGTGTAACAATCATTTATTGTATAGGAATGTATGGGTGCAAATGATGCAGTGAGGTGCAAACAAGGGAAATAAAAGAGAAATTGAGTCATTGGTTGGTTGCGTTGCCGATAGGGGGCAGTAGATGTCTAGCCACCGTTCAACATGATACATCTCAGTAGGGAAAAGTTCCATTCGCAATTGCGCTGACGTCTACGATTAGAGGCATTACGTATGCCGAAACTACAGATATGCATTACATGTGCGGCCGACCAAATGCTAACGCCAGAGCTGCGCTACGAATGTATCACGCGCTGTTTCCTGATTGACCAATGCCAGATCACAGAATGGTTCAGCGGTACCATTATGAACTTCGTGAAACGCGTTTGTTTCTCGTTACCAGATATGATACTGGTCAACGAAGAACTATACGCAGTCCAAGCCTTGAAGAAAGCATCTTGAACTTTGTGGCTCATACACCAGAGTCAAGTACAAGAGCTGTTGTTCTACACTTAAGTGCGGGTTGTCTGTGTTTGTCGAGTGTTAACGAAAATCGCGTACACCCATTTTCAGCCAGTTAAAGCTTTGAATCCGGCAGACTGTCTTCTCCGACTGCCAGTGGATGGTACAACCATATGTGCTGCAGATTGACTTCATAGCTCATGTGCTGAATAGTTATAGTAAACATTACACTTGTCAACGACGCTTTCAATAAACATTTCGACTTTCCATTTGTCTTTTATTTTTTGTCTGTGCCTCGCCGCGTCACATGAGCTCTTACATTCCTATACAATAAATGATTCTTACATTGTCCTGTACCTTCCCTTAAAGTTTGTATCATGAATTTGGAACCACCCTGTATTTAAAAGTTGAAAAATGCCGTTTAAAAGTATAGCACGAGTAATACGATAGCAATCAATCAAAAGGTAAAATACTTCCAAAAATTCCCTAGTACCTAACGTTAAATATTGCTAAAATAACGTTAAATGTTGTAATGAATAAAGGTACCTACTCAAATGTCATGAATTCGAAAATTCAACATAAGGAAAATAAAATCATAGCATGCCCATAATTATAAAAATGTGTTTAGCAATCCAAAAAAGGCCTAAATGGAAAAAAAATAAATACTCCAAATTAAATTTTTAAAAAGTTATAAAAATGTAATAAAAAGCAGAAAATGGCATTTTTTTTATTTTAAAAATTGTTATTTATTTATTTTTGTAATTTTTATATGAATTAAATGAGTGTACAATCTTTTAATTATATAAAAGATTCTAAAATTCTTGAACTATCTTGGAAAATCCCTACTCTGTTCATCAGAATCAAAAACAGTTTCTTCTTATCGATACTTTAATATTGTGTCCAAAATAATGCAGATTTCAAGAATCCAACCTTTGCATTGGCTGTGTTAAACCACTTTTCTCCCAAGCGACTTATTTTAAATGATTTAATACGCAAAAGATATAGATTGTCCCCTTTTTTCCCCCATTTTTCACTCAAAAGGTTCACGTCCTGCTTATATCTACAATTTTTTTCCCTTTTTCCTATTGTTCTTCGGCAAAAAAAAAAGCCAAAACTTTTGATATATTTTCTGTAATATAACTTTATTCTGCCTCGCTTTTCTTTTTCCAACATTGCTTGCTTATCTAGCTTGTCGGTCAATGCGAGGGAATTTCGTTTTCTTTTTAACTGTCTATTTACTTTTGAGATGTTGAGTATTGATGGAATAGTCTAGACTTAAAAAAATGATTTAAGAATTGTTCTTGTTTTTTGTAGTGATGCCGTGATATTGATGAAAATATAAGGCACTGGTTTAGAAACAGAAGTTTGTTCGAATTATGTATTTTCCTAAAATAAATTCTATTGGTCAGCTTCTGTGTCTCGTCTCTGTTTTCCTTATTTATTTTTACGTCTATAATCGGTTATTTTATTCCAAAAAGAAATTATATCTATGTCAGAACCCAGGTCTGCTGGTAAAAGAAAAAAGACGTCATCTTTAAAATATCTGGACTTTGTTGTTCTTCAAGCATAGAGAACAAAAAACAACATAAGAGCGAGGAGTCACCAGTCTCTCTTTTCAATTATGCTCATCTGCGTCAGTGGATGGCAGCCTATTTTTGGGCATCTGGACTGATACACAGTCCTCAATCCCATATCTTAACAGTCTTTGATGTGGGGCTTGGCATTCGTTGAACTAAACAGTCTGCGATGTAGCATGCCAGTTATTGGCTGCGGCGATGGAATCTGGGAGGAGGGGCTTAAGGTGATCTTCATGTCGTGGAAGGTTCGTGCATGGCTGAGAGCTATGCGGGTGCTCTCTCATTGGTTGGAGGTGGAAGTGAATATAGCCTCTTGCTGGCTGCCCATGGGGATATGTAAAATTTTAAAAAGTAGAAAGTGGAATACGCTTTTCCAGTGGGGTAAAGGATAAGAAAATAATAAAAGAAGAAAAATTATAGAATTAAAAATTTACTAGGGTGCAATAATTACATAATTATTGCGAGGATAAAAAAAAATTAAGGCTCATCTGCGTCAGCGATTGCAATGCCTTTAAATAGTCCTATTCACCTTCAAATCCCTACGCGGAAGTAAAGAGTTCGTTCTATTTTTATTTATTATTCACTTAATTTCTAAGTTAAATTTTCCAGACCTAACATATATATAGATAGATATAACTTAGTTTTATACCGATATGTAGCACATGTTTGTCTGAAATCAAATTTCATGATGTAAATTCGAAACCAATAGACCATTCTAACTCTTGCATTAATGCTTATATAAGAGGAAAAACCACTGGTTGACACACATTGATATCATTCTATTTGATGATTTAAGCACAGATCGTATAACTATAAATACGCCCTAAAATTACAGACATATATAAAAACAAATGTAAATCTATAAAAAAAAAACTTAAAAGAGATAGATCTCATTGGAAAGGATAAATTGCAGATCATTTCAACCAGAATGGCTACATGTCTATATTGACTATTCACAGTACGATTAGTATAGTAATGCAGGTGCTGAGATTTCGCCTTTTTTTGCATCTTTTGGTCTAAGTATGACTCCTTGTGAAGGTGAGAAGGAGACTACAGAAGGTATTTCATACTTCATGGAAACGATTTTGATAGTTAAGGTATCCGACTACGTTCGAACCGTGATTTTAAAAAAGCACATAAATGGATAATTTTCAAGATATTTAGTATCACTTAGATTAGAATACATGTATAAAATTGTTTTAAGGACATTTTGATAAAAAAAAAATTATTTAAATACAATATTTCGGCAAAAAATTAAATTAGAATAACCTTTTTCAAAATGTTCTCCTTTTTTTAAAAATGCTTCTATTATATAATAATATTTTGCCTGTATATAGTTCAGACCTCTGTACAGAGGCTCAACTACGAGTTTTGAAAAATTCACATTTTCAGAGTTACAACCCATTGAAATAATTATCAGCGTATTTTCTTAAAATGTCTCCCTTCTGTTTTCGTAAAACATGGATAAACCGACTTCTAAGATATATTTCAAAAATTCTAGTTGAGCCTCTGTACAGAGGTCTGAGCTATATACAGGCAAAATATTATTATAATAGAAGCATTTTTCACAAAAGAAGTACATTTTGAAAAAGGGTTATTCTAAGTAAATTTTTTGCCAAAATATCGTATTTAAAAAATTTTTTTGTCTCAATGTCCTTAAAACAATTTTATACATGTATTCTAATATAAGTGACAATTATTCATTTATACGCTTTTGTAAAATCACGGTTCCGAACGTAGTCGGATACCTTAATTTTTATCAATAAATACCGTATTTTGGGGTGAAATTTGCTTCTATCTGATAGCCATGATTCTTGACAATAGCTCTAGCTCGAATTTTTCATGAAAGGTAACTTTTCTGTCATCCAAATTTTAATCCATTTCTCTTGAACAGTTTTCCAAAGTTCGTTCTGAGTTCTTAGGTGCCATTTTTCTATGGTTCGCTTTAATTAACCGAAAGCACAAAAGTTCATTATAGAAGCGTAGGGTGATTTTATACGTATTTTATCAAATCGCATGCACTTTTTTACAGTTTCTGATTCTTTATTTACTAAATAAGCGGAAGTTTACTTAGACTTGTGATTAGAGACTTTCTCCATATGAAATTCAGTTTTATCAGTGTCCTTTATAAAAATAAATAAATCGTGTAAAATAAATCGTGCTCCTATGCTTATGAATTGGTCTTTAAGTTAAGCAAATATTTTATAGCAGAAGAAAAAGGATATGCAACTCGGAACTAAATTTAAAAAAAAAACTATAGCAAGTTGTTTTATTGATTAAAATGATTAAATAAATTTTTAATTTATATGGTATCTTTAAATATAGATTTTCCTGAAATGTCTTGAGAGTTTTAATCCACTTTTATTTCAGAAAAACATCAATGTCTCCAAAATAACAGACTATCTTAATAAATATCCTTCAGTTCAAAACTAATAACTGACGCAAGTTCTTATTGCCTGCACAACTTTTAATTACAGGTGACTTTTCTGCAAGTATTGGAAACCCTGAAATGAAAATCAACAAAGAGAGCACAACAGCCTTAATCGAAATCTAACCTCTTCAGATATATAACTTGTCATAAAAATCTGTGTCTTTAAATCTACCTTCCTCGTAGAAACTCGATTTATTGCTTTCATATCTGAACATTTAAACCGACCTGAATGTTCCTTTATTATGCACAAGAGGTTAACACTCAGAAATTATTCGTCCACATATTAAAATAGATGCCTTTTATCTATAACCGAAATACATTCCATGCTGCGTCCTCGAACTGCGCTTTCAAAGATTTCCGATACACAAGAGCTGCTTTCCTTTACACAGCAAATCCTCCAAGGGTATCCCTTTCGTATAATTATGAATTAATGAATAACTTCTTAATTTACCCACCAGTGAAGAGATGAAAGGAGACTGAAAACGATTAGGTCGGTAGGTTAAAGTTGCAGCTAGATTAGCATTTCAGTTTCAACAAAGCCTTTAATAAATATGCGATCGTGTTAAAATCATTTGTGATATTCGTTAGAAGACAACAAAGTATTGTTTGCTTTATTCGAGTTTCAAAGAATATTTTGCTCTAGACTTCCTAATAATCTGTCTAAAGACGGGCAATGTTCTTTTGGATACTGGAAAGGGATCTTTCGAGTAACGACTGTTTACTTTGCTTAAAAATTATACTTTACAGCAGGGGTGAGCAGAATTTTTAAGAGTACGTGCTGTTTTTAATATTTTTAAGGTGTTGTGGTCCACCCAGTGGCTATTTTGTATTAAAATTTTATGTATACTTTTCTTAACACTTGTTTTCGACATTGTATCCCTCTTTAACAAATGGCAGATTTATTTACACAACAAAAAAATAAGTAACAGAACATTGTCGAGTTGAATACATGAACAACTATGAGTGACTGCTAGGCCGTGGTGCAAGGAACAGAGAAAATACGTGAACCAATGAATCTGAATACGATGTATGTGCGTCATTGGTTCACTGCCGAGTCCCGCGCCATCTTGGGGGATGACATCATCACGAAAAACCGGAACCGTGGAAGCGCGGGATGCGAGATGATGTCTCAGTAGCCAATCCTATGCTATCGCGGGAAGAGCTGCTCATCAACACTTATTCTACCTTTTAGTCGGCGTGTGGAGAAAAATTCCTTTTTTCGTCTGGCATCGCAGTGATCACTTTCTACCGCTACAGTGGTGGTGAACGTGTTAAGCAACTGTTCTAATGAAGAAATGTGTCGTCTATAAGTTCATTGATACATTTGTTTAAGTAAATACAGTCATATCAATGATGAAAAGCCGATTCTCCAATCTATCTGGTGTCAGTGCTTCATAAAAATGTTTCTTTTTGTATGCGTTGTCTTAGGTCTTAGTAAAGGCAGTCACCCCAAATTGTCTTGGGGGTCCTCCAGTCGATCACGATCCACTGATTTACAGAATGGAGACTTTGTTTACATTACTTCTTATTCATTTCTTCAATGAAACAAATATAGTCTATTAAGCAGTAATGAAAATATTTATTTATTTATTTAGTTTGTAAAAAGGGTGTATAGTAGCAAATAATGCTCAATTAAAGTAAAAGCGTTTGAGTTATTGGGTATATATTTAAAAACGCTTAGAAAAACTGAAATAGACTCACTGAAAGGTAATTTTCATAAAACTTTTAATACGAAATTAAATATAGCGTTAATTTTATTGAAACAAACAATTTATGGATATGTTTTGTGTTTATATAATTTTAGTCATTCAATTTAAAGTTTAAGAAATCAAACTTAAAAATTAATAAAATCTCAAAATACTTGTATACGTTTTTGACGGCTTTGAAAAATATTGACATGTTATTGCTACTACATAATCCGAGCCTATAAAAGGAGGAATACAGACATCTGCAAAATTTCTTTGTAACATAATCTAAAACGTAAAAAAGAGAGAGATAGAGAGAATCAAATATTCTTTAAAAGAGAAAGAGTGATAGAACGAGTAATAATAAAGTAATATGTGAGAAAAATCTTTTTGTACCAAAATATTTTAGTGTTAACGCTGTTAGCTATTCAGAACATTTCAGAGAGAGAATATCTATCCTTACTACACCTTTCATGTTAGTTTAATCTTTTAGCGAACTGAAATACCTTTTTCTCCCTTCTTGTCTTCTTTGATTACTTAATATATTTCCTATAAGTCGAAAATTAAATTCCTTCTTTACCAAAGCAACTTTAAAAAATTTGTAGCATTCTTCCATTGTTAATACTTATAACGAATTTATCTCACAAACGGCTTTCAAAGTATCTTTACGAGATACTTAAGATGTATTAGTATTTGTTTAATTTTCTCTAATAGAATAAGATGTGTGTGCAATTCATTACTTCTTTATGTGTATGTAAAAATTATATAATTATAGTAGTTATTGTGTACTTAAAATTATATTTTTGTAATAAAAATCAATTTTCTAACTTTTGTAATATTATAAAGAACAAAATTAGAAAGTCAAAAAAGTTTCCATTTTTGTCCATTTTTCTGAAATGTATGTTAATTGTCAAGGGGTAAAAAGCTTGACAAAAAAAAGGCCCAATTGTAGCATTAGCAATAAATATAACTTTATTTTTACTAAAATAATTATAATCTAAATAAAGGAATTATAAGCATTATATATAATGTATCACACCTGAAGTTCGTGTATGTTTCTGCAAGAATAACATGAGGCCGTGATTTTTTTTTCTATCTCAACAATGTTACGAGACAAAACTTTTTGTTCATTTTCTCAATTTATAACATAAACATTGGAAGTACTTCGTAGAGGTTACGAATCTTTCAGAAAGATTTTGACTACTCATGTTTATTTGCTTTAACATTGACGAAATTATATTGTCATTTTATTTACTTCTAGATTATCCAATATAACTGGACTGTTTATTTTTTCGAAATAGCTTTAGTTCTAATAGGTTTTTGTATTTTGTTTGAATGCGTAAATATTGGCGAAAGCCTTATTAAGAAAAATAATCCTCCAATATTATATACAAACAGTAAATTTCAAATCTTTTGATAAAAAACTATTGTGAAAGGAATCGAATTCTTTCTTTTTTTTTAAAGTGATACAAAACGAAACTTTGTAAAATGCAGAAAAATATTCTTAGATTCACATATTAAATATGTGGCTGCATTTTTTAATACCATTCCTTGAAGCAAAATTTTAGAGGAGTTTAAGGGGATCATTTCATATTTTAATAAAAAGTAGTTTTATTTGTTACCTATCACTTATAATTTTTTTGGTACTTAGAACTAAGTACTTTTTAATACTTTCTTTTGTAAACTTCCTAGTAAAATACTTTAACTTGCGATGAAACTGTTTCTCAAAAAAATAATTAATTGATCATACTCATTTTATCCATTGTCATCTGCTGGAGGGCAATCATCTATTTATCGTCATTGTATTTTAACTTTGTTTCAATTCCTACACCATTAGTTCACTCTCTCCCTATATATATGTTGTTCAAATTTTCAATCGCAAATAAAATACTTTCTATTCATCCAACGAAGTTCAAATATATTTTATAAACTTGTAATTCATGACACTTGATGTTAATACAGATTTTCAAATATTGATTATTAATTAAATTTTATATTAATTTTAAATTTATTCTGCGTTATTCTTGACGAAGTTACAACTAACTGCAACAGATGGCGCCACTCAAGTTTAAATATTTTTTTTAAAACTTGTTGTGGATGACACGATGTTAATACAGACTTTTCAAATATTAATTCATTAATTAAATTTAACTAATTAAAATAAAAAATTTCTTTGTTGACCTAAGTAGGAAATTGACTTAAAAAAATTATATTGCTTGTTTATTTCTCAGTTTTGGAACTCAGACATGGCACTGATTTTTGAACAGTCGTAGTAATCGTTTTATCCATCATATTGTGTTGAAAGCTAATTTTCTATGTCCTGCTTGATAGTTTAAGTGTTTTCACGTATTTTATTTTTTGGCACAGACTACATTTCGTTATGACATGGCCAATCAACCAACCAGTCATTAGATGCAAAATTATTACAAACATTTACTAAATATCCTTAAATTACTTCGAGTTATAACTACTAATTGGATTACAATTGCAAAAATTCGCGAATCGTCAGCAATAACTGAAATAGAATTTACTATCCTGCCTCGCGTTACACACACAAATAACACGAACTCATTCTAAAATCAATTACGAATTCCTAATCTGCCGAAAACATACAACTTAATTTCCATTTTAATGTACACATTTCTGCTTATGTAAAAGCAATTATTATATACAAACGTTATTACAATCCTCCAGAAATCATAATATCTATTTTTCTTTTCTAGGTAAGCATACGCTCTCTCTCTTTCATGTCATCTTGCTGATTAACATCTATTGTTTCGTTTGCCGCATTTCCGTTATCCTCTTTGGGTAAGTGTCTTCATTATGCATACCCTAATTCACTCAGAGAAGTATATTGATTAGCAAGGCCAATAGCTCTTGCGAGAAAACTACCTTCTTGATCTTGATCTTTACCATAATCTATTTTCAGCGATGATCGTAACATGGTTAGTGTGTTTTTGTTCTGAAAGAATAGCAATCTATACAGACCTATTGTTTGCCAATTTGTTGCACCTGCTTCGACATAAACATGCATTGCCCATGTGGAAAAGAAGCGGGAACAACAAAAGTATCGGGGGACATAAATATATATTGTAGTTAGGGCGATCGGTTTTGATACCACTAACAACACTGAAGAAACTGATCTGTATAAATCTTGAAGCACAGACTTAGTTCACCTGATATGCGTGATTGTCGGTCACGCTGTTGAAAGCGATTTGAGATTATAGTAGAAAAGAAACAAAAAAAGGAGCAGGTGCATTTGATGGTGTCTATTGAGTTGTTTACTTTATTTTTTGTCCATTTTTGAAAATTATAAATAAAAAAAAATTATTTATGGTTGCGGATACTGTTATATATTTTTACTTATTTTCACAAGCTAGTAAGAGATTATTTGAATGTAAATTTTGTTTTAATATGATTGGAATGAATTTCCTGGATAATAATTTGTTTTTCTGATTATTTTAAAGATATAAACATGAATAATGTTAGTTTTAGAGATAGATTCTGAAGATAAGTTCAGATGAGAATGAGTAAATTGAAATATAGTCATTTTTGTGTGTCGGGCCATAGAATTCTACCCTGAAAATTTTTTGCATGAAAATAATAAATAAGAATATTTTGAAAATATTATATATATTTTCCTCCTTGAGTTTTTACATTAAAATAATAAAGTAATGTTTTTATTCAGTGTTATGCAATAGCCTTTTATTGATAAATAATTTTTTACAGGTTCTTTTAGCAAACACTCAAAGATTACTTGTTTCTACTTAAGGAATTGATCTAAATGCGCTTGCAATTGTATTGAAAGCTTCTACCTTGCTTTAAATTTTTTTTTTCTAAATAATATATAATTAATAATTTTCTAACACAGGCAAATTAATACAAGTAACACAATTCTAACTCAGGTAGTAAATTATTTAATGTTACTGGAGTTTTCTTCAGCCAAAGTATATTTCCTTGTTGAAAATCTATACATTTCTGTGCTTTGAAAAATTTCATACTCATCTTGCCGTGTTTAAATAACCATCTACTAAATTCTGGTTAAATACCAAAAAAGTCCATTCATTTTACAATTAAAGCTGAAATAAAAATAAAATGTCAAATTTACTAAACAAAAAATGCAATAATGTTCATAAAAACTAATTTTTGTTTTTAGAAATTATCAAGAAAATTTTATTCTTAAAATCTATCCTTTTTTTAATGAAAAGTGTTAGTAATATCATTAATTAATACCGAGGAACTTTATCGATTGAACTATAATTTAGAAAGGGAGGAAAATATGTGTGTATTTTATTTGTGATATAGTAAGTTAAAAAAATAAAGTTGATGCGTGTTATGAGGTTATTAAACTAATTTTGAAGACAATTTTCTCCATGTTGTTTAAAATGGGAACTTTTAATGCGCAGGGGGAAAAAACCAATAGGTATAAGGGAATAAAATTGAAATAATTTATTAAATATAATTTAATATAATTATTTATAAAATTTTAATTTTCATTCAACTAAAAATTAATCAATAATATTAAACGTATATTTTACTATATTAACTTTACAACGCTATCATTCAATCATCTTAGGAAACAGAAATTTCATAAATAAAAATGTTACAATTTATTTTTATAAGTAGCAAATTTTTACAATAGCCATAATTGATTCTGCGCAATATTTTTCAATCCCTAGTTTTCGTTCACTCTCCCTATATACATTTATTTACGTGTATTGTTTAATTTTTTAATTGTTAATAAAATACTTTTTATTCATCCAGTGAAATTCAAATACATTTTTTTAACTTGTAGTGGATGACACTTCATGTTAATACAGTTTTTTTTTCAAATATTAATTCATCAATTAAACTTAGTTAATTATAGTAAACGAGATATATTTCAGCCGGTATTTTTCTTCTAGATGACAGCCCCATTGGATAAAACAGCTTTAGTTAAATTTGTGATGAAGATTTAACTTAACCACACAGAATAAATCTTATGGTAGATAGACGTCAGCATTCCTTTTACGCTGATTTGAAGATAAATTCTTACCTATTACATTCAACTTTTATTAAAAAATATAATTGCATATTAAATGTGGTTAAAAAGTTTTTAGTGTTAATTCAAAACGTGTTTTGCCACTTAATATTGTGATTGTGTCATATGTATATATACATATTTATATTAATTGTAATTAATTAATAAAAGCAATTAAAATAAAAAATTTCTTTGTTGATCTAAGTAGGAATTGACTTTAATTTTTCAATTCCTACTATTAACCCACACTCTCTACATATTTATTTGTTTGTTTGTATATTTATTTATTTATCTTGGTGGAATTTTCAATCGTTAATAAAATACATTTTAAAGCGCTCAATTGGGCTGAAATTTTATGTACATGATCATTTTGGATGACAATATAATAATTTAATTATAATTAATAAAAATTAATTGATTAAATTTAATTATTTAAAGAATTACTAATGCACACACAGCCATGTTGGCGACTTAGCGACCCTTTTGGCGACTTGTGTCAAAACTTGAAAAGATTTTTTTCTCACATGTTAAAGAATTCAGTTGAACTGAAATTTTATATACACGATTGTCTTGGATGACAATACCATACTTTAATGATAATTAATAAAAATTAATGACCACTTAATGTTGTGATTTTTGTCCTATAAATATACATATTTTATATTAATTGTAACTATTTAATACAAAGTAGCTAAAATAAAATTTTTCTTTGCTGATCTATGTAGGAACTGACTTAATTTTTTTTTATATTACTTGTTTTATATATATATTACTTGTTTATAAACAAGTTATTTGTAATCCAAACATTTTTTGGCATACCTTATTGCATATATTTATTTCTCTACCAAAGTAATTCTCAAGAATATATTTTTTTATTATATTGTTCCGAAATATCCTTATTCTCAAGAGATTTAGTTAACCTATTCAATTAAATAAAAAAGGTCACTTATTTGGTCAGATCCAAGTGTTTGCTTAAGAGGATGAGTCCACAGAAACGTAATATAACTTCACATTTCGGTCGCTTTCTCTCTGCCAATTAAAGTACTTCCTTAAGGAAAGCCGCGACGTTGATTGTTTCAAGTGGTTAAGTGGTGGCAGCCACTTGAACCAAGCGACCTTTGATGCGAATAACGTGTTCATTTGAAGAGAAGGTGGGTCCTCTGTTAATGAGTTCGCGGTTGGACTTGTTGGTTGCGGTTTTCAATTCTCGACATCGTGTAATGATAAGAAAGATAACCTCTTATTCACGAAAAAAGCGATATGTCGTGTTCGGCTTAATTAATTTTGTCGACTGACAGCAAGTTTGAAAAGATAAGGGATGTTAAATTAACCAGCCTTTTAAAATCTAGGTGCGATCATATTGCTGAAAAGTAGTGAATTTTCGTAATTTTGTTTCATTATAAAATGCGTTGTTTTGATGGGCCATTTTTTTTATAAAATCTGTCATGTTTGCCAGTTTTATTACCTCTTATATTATTGAATAATATATCGCGAAAAAAAAACATCATATTTAACACTTTTAAGCGTGAGTTTTAGATGAAAGACCTCATTAAGTTCTTAGACGATCTTATAAAATTAATTAGTCTCTTATGAGTTATTTTGAATAGTTCAAATATTATTGAATTTAAAGAAAATATTGATCTATTGATCGCGTCAAGTATATGAAAAATAACCTTTTTCTTAATCATGGAATATTTACATAATCATAAACTGATTGTTAATTTTAGATTATTCGGTGTGATAAATTTATCTGATATATATTATTAAATTCAGTGATAATTTATTTTAAAATGAAGCATTTTCTACGTAATAAATATGAATTTGTTTACTTCAAAATCATATTCCCTGTTAAAGACAAAAATTTTGACTATTAATTTTTGAATCAGTAAATGAACTGGCAAGTGTTGTAATAATGCTTATGTCGTATCGATCAGTAAAACACACCTTTTTTCAGCTTTACTGATTTATTTTAAATATTTTTTTAAAAAAAGCTTAGACTATATAAACTCTTAAAATACTTGTACACTAACACTCAGAGTCCACCATCCAATCATCTTTCTACAATTATTTTCGTTTTCTCTCCTCTTCTCTCGTTCACTCGCTGGAGTTGAGTGGAAGCTGGCTGCATGACAGCATAAAAGCCATATTTATATGGAAAACCAAATATAAGTACATGTTTACCCTTAGTAAGATTTCATGACGTTTAATGCAAAATTAGTGCAGTGTCTTTTGAGTAGCTTTTAATATCATATATCTGTATAATTTATAAACAATGTTTTTTTTTGTTCCAATATTAAATGACTATATGTATCCACTTAAGTCTACTTTCTTGAGATATTAGGTACCTTCAGCGTTGAGAAATTATTAAGACGAATTCCAAGGTTACTTTGGCTTACGAAAAATACACATCTCAGATCGACAAGCACTCACTAAACAGTTATAAAAGCATTAATAATGGACTTTTATAGAAAAATAAAGTAAACTCAAAAAATATATATTTGTCCGAAAAATTGAAAAATAATCAGCAAAGACCTTTAATTCTTTTAGACTTAATCTTTACTAAAAATATTTTAAATAGTACTGACTTTAAAAATCTTTATCTATTTAATTATATCTGTCAGTCCGGTCTATCAGTCTGCTAGCTCTCTTCTAGCTAATCAGAAAAGTAAGTTTTCTCTGAACAATTTTTCGGCCAATTAAATTGCTCGTTCTCAGCCAACTCTACTACTGTCGGAAAGTTTTTTACTCTAATTTGCTTAAATATTTCTCTTGAAAAATCAGGCAATCGGATTGGTTTGTTGAAGCCCTGCTCATTCGTCCATATCAACTGCCTACTAAAAAATATTTTTCATCTTAAATTTCTCCTTCAAATTCAGGAATTCAGCTTATTTTAAATTTTTCTTCAGTTTAAGGTATCCGACTACGTTCGGAACCATGATTTTAAAAAAGCGTATAAATGTATAATTTTCATGATATTTAGTGTCACTTAGATTAGAATACATGTATAAAATTGTTTTAAGGACATTTTGACAAAAAAAATTATTTAAATACACTATATTGGCAAAAAATTAACTTAGAATTACCTTTTTTCAAAATGTTCTCCTTTTGTGAAAAATGCTCTTCTATTATAATATTTTGCCTGTATATAGCTCAGACCTCTGTACAGAGGCTCAACTAAGATTTTTGAAAAATTCACATTATTTTCAGAGTTACAACCATTTGAAATAATTATCGGAGTATTTTCTTAAAATTTCTCCCTTCTGTTGTGTCGTAAAACATGGATAAACCGACTTCCAAGTTATGCATTTCAAAAATTCTAGTTGAGCCTCTGTACAGAGGTCTCAGCTAAATACAGGCAAAATATTATTATAATAGAAGCATTTTTTACAAAAAGAGAACATTTGGAAAAAAGGTTATTCTAAGTTAATTTTTTGCTAAAATACTGTATTTAAATCATTTTTTTTGTCATAATGTCCTTAAAACAATTATACGTGTATTCTAATCTAAGTGACGCTAAATATCATAAAAATTATCCATTTATGCGCTTTTTTAAAATCATGGTTCCGAACGTAGTCGGATACCTTAACGTAATTTTAATTGCCATCCATTCGTTCTAGGTAAGCGTCAATTAAGCCTTTTAACTATCTATGCTGGATGCAATATCTCGCCAAGCTTGTTCGTTCTGTATAAAAATTTCCAATGGAAAATATATATATATTACAGTACAGAAGAATGTTTCCTTCATAAAATATTCTGAATGTTTTATTATTTTTTCTAAGACTTCGAAGTGTATACATATTTTTTATGAACTAAATCTTGAAATATCGTTTTCATATTAGGATATGTGATATTCCATAACTTGCTTTATTGCAATTCGCCCATGAATGTCAAAACGTCACTCCACCTTTATGGAATCTAATATACTGTGATTTCATCTCTGAATCAAGTGATGATAAGCTAACTTTGAGTGTTTACGCTCTGAAATGCTCTGTATTTGAATATTACAATAGGAATTAGAGGCGTGCTAAAGCAATTCCATGTTTCTAATGAATCAGCTCAAATTAATGTGTTATGCTCCTGACAGAGATGTGACAGTTGAGCATTCCAATGATTGGATTCACCATAATTCAGAAGTTTGAAATGTAATGATGAGATGTCACTATTGCAAATTTAATGTGCTTATTATCTATTTATTACATTATTACATGTAGAATAAAAGTAATTTAGGCTTAACTATTCATTTGATGCAAAGTATGGACTCGAGACACTATATAACTTACTGGGCTCAGCTGAATTATGTAATATATAAATACTGGAAATAAAAATTTTCTCAAGGGAAACCTAAATACAATACCGAATTTTTCAAGATGCACTTAATAAATCAAATACTGTTTTAAGTAACAAGAAAGCTAAGTCCATTATTTAAAAACAAAATAGTTTTCATAGAGGCAAAAAATGCCTGTTTATTTGTTGTTTTCAAAGAATAAAGTGGTATTTCGTTTGTAACAGGGTCAACAAACACACACAATAAACTTTGCTTTTGACTTGAAAAAAAATTGTTTTAAATTTCAATTTCGTGCACCTCTTTACAACTATCATCACATCGTATTAAATTTCGTACTTATTCACCAAATTTATTTTAATGGTAACTAACTACTCACCATATGCTTTCAAAATATTTCATTTATTCTCACAGAATTTGTCAGTTTTGATTTATAGTATTGCTACGTGATTGATCATCTTTCAAATCTAGACAGATCCATGATTAAAAGACAGATGCTTTTGAATAAATCATAATTTATTCTACCACTCTCTGGTAATTAACACAATTATGCTTCTAATAGCAGAAAAATAAGTCTCGCGTACAAATCTACTATAGCAGAGGTCGCCAAAGCGGTGGTCCGTGAGAAAATGTCACTGGTCCTCAGAAAACCTACTCATCACGTTTAGTTATTTTTTAAGATGCATTGAAACATAATTCAATTCAAAACAATACGTGAAAAGTTATAAAATTCTATTAGTGATCCGCAGGATTTAAGTTAGGATTTTACTGGTCCGTGACGCGTCAAAAAATTTTACGACCGTTAAAAAAAAAAAAAATCATACAATATTGAACTTAGCAATTTAAATCTGTTATCACAATTTCGAGTAAAGCCAATAAAACGCAAATCACTTCGACTCCAGAGTTGCTTCTCTACATCTTTATATTGCCAAGGAAGATTCTTCTATGGCCTTTTTTACTTGTCAAATAATCATCTTCGGGCATCTGGAGTTTTGTAGACACGTCTATTTATTTCATCAGACTAGGCGACATTTGGCGATCAAATGTGTTGCCAAGATCACTCCTATTCATTTACTGTTGTTGAAAGAATATTCTCCCTTGTCCTACAAATGATTCTTCTGTTCACAATACTCTTTCAATAAAGAAGCGAACAGAGTCCAAACTTCCAGTAAAAGTGCGCTGTTTTTAGAGAGGAAAGAGTTTTTGGCGAATTTCAAAATGCTACTAATTTAATATTACAGTTACATATCCATGTTATGAGCCCCTACTTTTCCTAGGACCAACCTAGAAAGTATATTAAAAGATGAAAATATCTATTTAACGAATTCTCCACATAACAAACTTTTTTGGAGGGATTTAGCAGCTTCGTTAAATAGATGTCCGACTGTATAATAAAAGAAAAACTACCTTATGATTTATAGGGATAAGGCTTTAAGAAATTTAAAATAAGATATTTTTATGTTTTAAGCCAGTGCTTCTCTCTCTCAAACTTTCAATATTTGCGACACATCGTAATTTTCAGCCCCCCCCCCCCACTTCATACAATTACAATGTATTGAATTCAAAATTAGCATGCTTTGATGCTAAAGCTACAATGCGACTTTAACCTCTTAAGTGCCTTTGTCGTATATAAACGTCTCGCTCAGCCAAAACATTAATTGCTCTGAACGTAAATATACGTCTTTCCGAAGTATGATCTTTTCTTTGCACTGTTATCCCTAAAATTATTCCGAAAGGCTTTGGAATGCAATAAAAGGACCTTGACAGTGTTTGCAAAGGATTTCCTTAAACGGTGGCATTGGAGAGCGAATTGCGTTACTTTTAATCAGCAGTTAAGGGATATTATAAACAGTGCAAATTACGAAGATAAGTGTTAATTTTTGTATACAAATTTGTATATAACGAGCCCATGAAGTCACTGGTAATTATTATACTTGTTCTTAACTTAGTATTGTTAAATTAATTATAAAACATATCGTGTAGCACTGATACATTTATAAGTGTCTTATATCAGTGGAAATGTGTATTTTATTTTTTATTATGTCAGAATGTATTTTGTTTGCTTACTTTCAGTAAATTAATATTTTTAAAAATTATTTTTTTTGTTTTTGACTTTTCAATATGATCGCACCCCACAGTTTGAGAAACACTGGTTTAAGCTATTTTTTTGTGGAAATTTTATTCAAATAAGGCAAAAATGTTCTACATAAAATATTAAGCTTATTATAGATGGCATGTATATACATCGAATCAAAATTGATGTAAGAAATTTTCAAAATTACGAATCCATTAATTTTGTTAGATATTCATTTCATTCTGATCCACGACACCAAATAATTTCTTCTATAGCAGAACATTTTCTTTAAAACTATTGCATTCTATTTAAATATATTCGAACATTATCGTTTGCAATATTTTCACAATGCAATGCATACTCAGACAATATGCATCAATATAGATTGATGTTGATGACTGAATAAACAACATCGTCCTGTTCCAAGTTAATGCTATCTACTTAATCCACTCTGTCGCTGCTTAAATTGGGCGTAAATGTAATTTGTTGTGCCGGGATAACGTTAAGCCTTTTTCACCTGCTTTTAAACGTCGTCCTGTTCTAACCCCAACATTCCTGAGAGACTACGACTTGGCTGATTAGATTTGTGCTTTGCTTTCACTGTTTCATTTCTTCACAGCAGTCTCCATTCCGTGATTTCTTTTGCTTCTTGTTTGTCTCTGCTGGTTGTCTCCCTCCTCTGTTAGCAAGCAGTCAACAAAAGAGGGAAATATTCGAAATGGGAATGTTTTTTGTCAAAGGTGCAAACAAATAAACATTGGGAGGAAAGTTGTTTCCTTCCTTCGTAGTATGTCTATTTGGAGCTCAATTGTAGTAAATTGGAAAGATATCTGAGTTACGTATTTATTCATAATAAAATAGATTTGAGTGATATATTTTGAAAAGCGGGCTTTCGTTGTAAGTTTTTTGATTTATAGTTCTAAGCAAGTGCTGTTGTTTTATCTTCTTTATTTTAGTGATTTTTACACTTAAAGGATTCAGATCACAATAATTCAGTGTAATGATACAAAACAAATTTATAGTTACGGGATTCTTTCTTTGATAATAATGTAATCTTGATTAGCTTTAATCGATTAAATGATCCATTATGTTAAAGTTACGAAAACTATTACTTAGGAATTTTTGATACTTATAGATTTATTTGCTGTTTAAGGTACGTTTTTTTTTGGCAAGTTGAATGGTCAATTTAATAGTATTAAAGAGCATTAATTGTTTCTTTTTTCAATTTCTACTATTAGTTCAAACTCTCCCTATATATATATCTTGTTCAGATTTTCAATCATTAATAAAATATTTTCTATTCATCCATTCAAGATCAAATGCAGTTTTTAAACTTGTAGTGGATGACCCTTGATGTTAATACAGTTTTTTTTTTCAAATATTAATTCATTAGTAAAACTTAATTAAGGAATAAATAGTAACAAACAAAATGTGTATAGTCCAACAGCTTATATAGAAAGGAAAAATCGCTCCTTGTGTACCTGTGGCGCGATTGAATCTATAGGTCGTGGGTTTGAATCCCATCTGGTATGGCCTAATTTCTGACAATGTGCTTTCTTTTTTGCTATACTATTTCATTAGAATAGTTAAATTTAATTAATGAATAAATAGTAACAAACAAAAAAAATATCCAACTCTATATGTAGAAAGGAAAATTTAAAATTCTAAGGAAAATCGCTTTCAGTTTCGTCACTTAATAGTGTGATTCTGTCGTATGTATATACGTATTTATATTTATTGTAATTAATTAATAAAAAGTAACAATTTTTTTTTCTTTTACCTTAATGGGAATTGACTTTATTTATATATATTTTTTTTCATATTACTTGGTTTTAGTAAACGCGTTCTAGTAATTATGTGTTGATGCAAAAAATATTGTAATAAAAAAAATAATAGTAATTACATAATGTTTTTCAGCTGGTGTAACTGGACCGAGATTCAAAATCACGTGGTACAACCCTATAGTTATGTATTAATTGTAATTCATTCTTGATAAAACATTAAGGTATCCGACTACGTTCGGAACCGTGATTTTAAAAAAGCGCATAAATGGATATTTTTCATGATATTTAGTGTTACTTAGATTAGAATACATGTATAAAATTGTTTTAAGGACATTTTGACAAAAAACATTATTTAAGTACAATATTTTGGCAAAAAATGAACTTAGAATAATCTTTTTTCAAAATGTGTTCTCCTTTTGTGAAAAATGCTTCTATTATTTTAATGTTTTGCCTGTATATAGCTCAGACCCCTCTACAGAGGCTCAACTAGAATGTTTGAAAAATTCACATTATTTTCAGAGTTACAACCCATTGAAATAATTATCGGCGTTTTTTTTTTCTTCAAATTGCTCCCCTCTGTTGTAAAATATGGATAAACCCACTTCTAAGTTATATATTTCAAAAATTCTAGTTAATCCTCTGTAAAGAGATCTGAGCTATATACAGGCAAAACATTATTATATAATAGAAGCATTTTTCACAAAAGGCGAACATTTTGAAAAGAGATTATTCTATGTAAATTTTTTGCCAAAATATTGTATTTAAATAAAAAATTTTTGTCAAAATGTCTTTAAAACAATTTTATCCATGTATTCTAATCTAAGTGACATTAAATATCATGAAAATTATACGTTTATGCGCTTTGCAAAATCACGGTTCCGAACGTAGTCGGATACCTTAATGAATTTTAAACCCAATAAACCATAAAGCAAGTGCAAATACGTCATTTTTTTTAAAAATTTAGTTAAAATATTTTTGCATCTTAACTCTTAAATATTTATTTTCATTAATTTTCAGACAGTAATTACGTCATACAATAGCTGAAGAAAAGCTTTAAACAACAATTTATTTGAAAAGTTAATGCTTATAAATATATTCAGAAATATTTATGCTTATATCATTTTACATTGAATTGTGATGTTCGTAAGTGGCACCTTATGAAATATTGTTATTCGTTGAAATTAAAATACCTTTTACGAGAGAGGTTTTCGTAACATTTCGGTTGAAAGACAAAATATAACTTGTGTTTTTAGCCTCACCTTCCTGAAACAGATACTGAACTCGTGTATAGCAAACTTCTTTCGTAATTCCTTGTTTTATTACTTAATCAATCTTTTTTAAAAATAGTTTTCTAGAGCTTTTTCAAGCCAAATTGAATGTAACTAATAGTAAATGCTTTGATCAACCCCTCTCATTTTCTACCCTGAAGGGCAATACGTTTAACACCAACTTTCTCTGTGACCTTGAATAAATTTATGAGCTTACACGGTCTGATACCCCTCATCTACCTACATATCCCTGTGGGATTCAAGCTGTCTGCTTTACGGTGACTAATAACCATTGTTTTATACCCATGCGCATTTACAGATGACCTGGCACGCGACCTTGAGTTATTATCTCATTATGACTTATCAATCACAAAAATCTTTTTTAAACCTTAACAATTATAGTTGTTTCTCTACGTCCGCTGAGGTTTGTTTTCATATATGATATTATACTCGTAATCATTTGCAAAACCTATATTTTCGATGATTGATTTTCCTTTAATATCGTCATTGAATTTTTTATATAATATCTAGTCCAAAACTCGGTAATGTGGCTAGGAGACGAATGTAATCGAACGACATTTATCGATGTTAGCAAAAATGTTACATCAATCACATAATTTCATTTGAGGAAATTATAATTTTAACATGATTTAAAAATAGTACCCCTATTTTTTAAGAAAATGTCACTTAAGTATGTACCGTATAATCCGGCGTATACCACGCACTTTTAACACAAAAAAATAGATCGAAATGTATAGGCGCGCGATATACTCCAGATATAAAAAATGATAGCTTTAAAAATAGAAAAAAAAGCATAAAAAACATAATAAATCTACATATATCGAAGTACTGTGTGAGCTTAAAAGTGTTGTAGTTCTAGTGATGCCTTGAATAAATGACTTCGAGACATAAGATCATCGCACATGTACATTTCAGGTTTTTTCGTAAAAAAAAAATGGGATGCGCTTTATACCGCGAATATACCTAAAAATAAAATAAATGTAGCTTGAAAATATAGGTGCGCGTTATAAGCCAGATTTTGCGTATATATTCTTACTATTCAACTACTTAAGGATGTGAATGTTAGTCTTCCTATATGATGTATTTGGAATCACAAAATATGATATAAATGTATGTACAGTTTAAATGACTACTTAAGAGCTGATAATGGCACCTATAACTCTATCACATTAGAATAGCATAACTGCAGTATAGGATATTCGCTTTTAAAATTATTAGTTAAATTAGTTAAAATTAGTTTAAAATTAATTTTAAATCCATTAGTTGTAATTCCATCTTTGATTATTCGCTTTTAAAATTATTGGTTGAATTAGTTGAAATTAGTTTAAAATTATTTTTAAATCCATTAGTTATAATTCCATCTTTTATTTTATTTTTTATTATTTTAAGTATATATATATTGTAGAATATAGTCTTTGTAATTATTACAAATATATATATTACTCACTTTTGCATAAAATAGATTTGTTTCAAAGCATTCTAAATTTGTTGGTTACTACTTGATTTTACAACTATCAGAAAAATCTAATAGTATTTTAATAAAAAAAAAATTACTATGAGTAATAGGTTTTAAATATGGATCTGTTTTTAATCAGCTCAAATGAAACTCTTATTTTAAAATGAATTGTAAATTTTCTTTATAAAGGGATTTATATTTAAATTTTGTATACATAGTATCATTTTTCTAAATTTAGAATCATTAAATGTAAAATATCCTATCAAAGCATACAAACTCAAAAATAATCCTCATTTTAATCATGATTATAATTTAAAATTATTCCTTATATTGAATTCTTATAATCTATTAGATAATCTAAAATCTGATAGCTTAAAATGTGTTTTGAGCCGAAAGCTGTAGAAGGAAATATTTTTTTCAATTCCTACTATTAGTTCACACTCTCCCTGTATATATTGATTTATATATCTTGTTCAAATTTTCAATCGTTAATAAAATACTTTCTATTCACACATCCATTCAAGTTCAAATAAATTTCTTCAAACTTATAGTGGATGACACTTGATGTTAGTACAGTTTTTTTAAATATTAAATCATTATTTAAATTTTCAATTTATTTTTCGTTTTTACTGACGAATTTACAACTGGCCTTAACAGATGGCGCCAGTACGTTTTTCTAACGAAGTAGGAATTGACGTTAAAAAAATTTATTTTACTTGTTTAAATACAAGGAATAAAAAAAAATCATTACCAACAAAGTGCTAACAATGTATCACTTTAAATTATTTTTAACAACTCTCTTAATTTCATGTAAATACTTCCCGATTACGGATTCTAAGTCTTTACAAAGAATAACATTTACCTGCTTAGTTTAAGAAACAGCTATATACAAATTGAGTGCAATAAATTTGATAAAAAAAAATTATCAAACTTTCTGTCTGGATTTATTCATTATCACACCTTCGAACTTAGTACAGCCTTTTTTGCACTTCATTTTCTAATCAGGAACAAATAATATCCTCAAAATCTGTCGATAAAAATTTGATAAGAATACAACCATCAAATGAAAGTAATGGTCACGCGTTTCAAAAAGCTAAAGCTATTCTAAAAAAAAATCTAATGAAGTGTTACAAGAAGTGCCGAAGAAGAAAATTTTTTACTAAAGGCATTAAGTAGGATTTCCATTGAATACTTTCACCTCAACAATTCCATCCAGGCGAACAAAAATATCCAAAAAAATAAACAAATAAAATAAAATTTTCAAACGCAAAAAAGTCAATTTAGTTTCCCATTTAGTCATTTATTTTTATCGTTAATTGTGTCTCTCCACTGTGTCGATCAATTAAAGTAAACAATTAGGAGCGATTAACGTTAGGAGTTTAGTAGTAATGCACTTTTTCTAACTGACGTTAGGTATTACACGAAAGAATGAGTGAAATTGCCGACGGGAGAATCTTAAGTGTTTAATCCCTTTGGGGATTTATTCCGATTTGCAGTTAACGTTAAGTTGATTTTCCCTTTCCCTCTCGAGTTGTTATGTTTTAGAAGGCTTGTTAAAGGTAACTTGAGGCGAAGGTTTTTAAGCTTGTTATTTCAGGTTTAGGGTCATTTTCGGAAAGCCTCTAAGAAGATGGCAAGTTCTTGAGATGAGGGCTTTAATACTATTGTAGAGTAAAGCTCTTACGTATAGTATCTGACAGCTGTTGCTGAAAGGTATCTTTAAAATCCAATAATTTGATTGAATGTGATGTAATGAGTTTATATCAAATGAAATTTTCTCATAGAAGATTTAATAAACTTTGAGAATGTCAGAAAATACAGTAATCTGGAAATGAATTGAATCAATGGAAGAAATTTTAATTAAATGTCAAGATAAATTGCAAAAATGTATTCTACTAATTCCTCTCTGAGTAGTTTTGTAAAAATTTCTGGATTATTTGACATAAAGAATGACTGTAATGCATGAATGTGTGTAAAATGCACAGTTTTTCAAACCTTTACTCTTAGTTGCGTGAGTGAGTGAATATTAACGTCTCAATATTCAGCTACTCGACGGCTTTTGGGGACGGACCTTGTAATTTTGAACTGTGGTCAAGTGACGAGAACTACAGCTGAGATGACACTTCCTCTCTGTACTTCCACATACTGGCGTAATTAGTCCTGAATGTGTGTGTGTGTGGGCCCTGTATCAAAAATTCCTTCGGGGCCCTGTTTGGGGTTCTTTAATATTTTACGATTTTTGCTTACATACATTGAGGCCCCTCTAGCTTCGGGGCCCCATATGATTGATGCGGCTGATACGCTAGTAGCTACGACCCTGGAACCAAACCAACGGGTGGACGTTTGAACCTCGACATATTTAACGTACATAGGCCCTCTCTGCACGGTGGTTCTTCATCGGTACTAGGCTCGAACTGATGACACGCTGACCACGAGTCATCTACCTTGAATACTAGGCTATCATGGCCACTAATCTTGGTTGGAAAAACCAATGTTCATGATCGCAAATTCTTTACGTAATCGTGATAGCTTAGTGGTTATGGTCACGAACTCGTGGTCGGTGTGTTTGCGGGATCGAGTCCTGGTGCCATTATAAATCGGCCTTATAGAGGGAGCTGACGCCCGTTTTATCTGTCGTAGCTCAAAGACCGACCGTGGCATAGTGTGGTAGTTTACACAGTGGGTGCCAAATCAGATGTCACTTCGCCGAGGTTTAAAATTACAAGGACCGGCGCCAATAGCACTCACTCATATTGTTTTAAAGTGCGGCGTTAATATAAGTCTCACACGCTCATAAACTGGTGATCGGTATTGTTGCATTTGAGACTGGATTTCAAGTCCAGAGACGTCTGAAAACCCGTGGTGTAGAGGGGTTGATGTACGTTAAATCCATGGGGGTTTTTAAGTTTACGCATTGGCATGGTGTGCAGATTTGAAGAATGGATCCTCATCTTAGATGTGGTGTTATCCTCATCACTTGATAATGATTCAATAATACACGAGGCTGTGGTAGCCTAGTGGTCAAAGTAACGGACTCGAGGCTGGCGTGTCATGAATTCGAGCATAGTACTGCTGAAGACCCACCGAGTAAATGGGCTTTCATCTGTGGGCATATAGTCTGTGAAAACAGTCCTCAATCCCAAATCTGGTGGTCTTCAATGTGGGAGACGGTGAAAGTGGATTTTCTCGATCTTCTGAGAAGCATGATGGCGTTTGGCAGTTACGAGGAGATCTGCGAGGCGTGCCTAAAAGTTTCTTCATGGTGGAGATTAAGGAAATTTTTTACATGGTCGAGAACTTGGAAGTTGCTCTCTTAGTTGGTCAATTATGAAAATGATCATAGATACTGATTTGCTTCCTGGGGGCTAAGAATAGGAAAAGTGGAAGGAGCTTGTCCAGTGGAGGTAGCTTAGAATATAAAATTTTAAAAAATTAAAGAAATATTGAAAAAATTAATTTTTTTAGGTGACCTTCCGTGTATGGGATGGATGCATGATAAATCTGTCCAAGCTCAAACGTCCTTACATTAGTATGGTGTGGAAGTTAGGAGAAGAAATGCCAGCTTAGGTGTCATCCCCTTCACTTAACTGTGGTTCAAAATTAGGTCCGTCACCAAAAGCCCTCAATTAGCTGAATAGTGCGACGTTAATATTCACTCACTCACTCAATAATGCATGATCTTTCCTAATAACCCTCGTTCTGTACCTATGACGTTAATAAATACCCAACCAATTTTATTTTTTTTTTATATTTAACTCTTATACTCTCAAAAAACTGAATTAAACAGAAGAACTAAAAGCTTTATTCTGTAAAGTTATAGATTATGTGTGTGTGTGTGTGTGATTCGAAAGATATTATATAAACCATATTAAATAACCAGAAGTTTAATTAATTCATTTGATGCTTTTTTAAATATTAAATGAGTATATATTATTTTTCTACTTCTATTCTTATTTATTACAGCACAAATTTTGGCATACGGTTTATAAGAAATCATATTTTTTACAGATTCAGCAATTGAGTTTTTCATTTCACTTCAGTTCCCTGTTTCTCTGTAGATATATAAGATAGAGATTAAATTTAATAATGCCATTTGAACAGCTTTTTTTTAAAAAAACCTGTTCAATTTTTTTTTTTTTTTTTTGTTCTGTTAAACAACTCTGTCTTGAACAATTTTCATCTAAGAATTCAGTCCGAAACTTTCTAAGGCAACTTTCATTTCCGTCACCAGTTTGAGTTGATATAAAACTGTTTATCGAAAAAAATCAAATGATGAGCAGACATGGCTTAAAGTTATCTAGAAATGTCTAGAATTTAGTTTGTAATACGAAATATGAACCTAACATTTTCTCTTCAAGACGCAGTCACAAAATATGCACCCTATATCTGCTAAAAGTCTAATTTTTGAAATAGATATGAGACATATATTTCATTGGATAATATGATTTACTGCTTTAAAATTAAACTTCAAAAAGAATGAAAAATTAAATTTCATCTTGAATTTCTGCTAAATTTGCCGGCTCATTTTCTGATTTGTCAATAAGAATAATGTGCACTTTGAAAATTCGGTTCTAAACTAAGCAAGATTTTAGACACCATTTTTTTCAATTCCTACTATTAGTTCCCAATCTTCCTATATCTTGTTCAAATTTTCAATCGTTAATAAAATACATTTTAAAGCACTCAATTGAGCTGTAATTTTCTAAACACGATTGTTTTGGGTGGCAATACGATAATTTATTTAGAATTAGTTAGAATTAATTGACTGAAACGAACTATATTTAAAGAATGACAGACACAGTCACGTTGGCTTCATTTTTAGAGACTTGTGTCAAAACTTTAAAAGGTTTTTTTTCTCACGTTTTAAAGCATTCAGTTGAACTGAAATTTTATATACACAATTGTTTTTGATGACAATACAAAAATTGCCACTTAATATTGTGATTCTGTCATATGTATATACATATTTATATTAATTGTAATTATTGATAAGAAGTAACTAAAATAAAATTTTTCTTTGTTGACCTAAATAAGAAAAAATTATATTACTTGGTGTGTATTATTTCTCTATATTATGGATATTTTTGAATTTTGCTATAATTTTCTAAATTGTATGGTCAATCTTCAATTTACAAACGATTTCACAAAGAAAGGTTCTCTCAGAGAACCTTAAAAGTACTTTTAAATGTAAAACTACACAGGAAGATTGTCTTAATGAGAAATATCTAAAATCAATAGAGAATTCCCTTCAACAATGCAGAACATTTTTTAAAAAACTTAAGGTTAAGGACAGTACTCGAAATAAAAGGTTAACACTGGATGATTGCGCATATTTACAGATCCAAAAGGTCGGATTCTTATGAAAAAAGGGAAGACAGAATATCCAAAGTACTCTCCAAAATTAAAACCTGAAGTTGAAAACGTACAATTTTGATAAGTCACGCAATTGTAAGATAGTTCATCGTGACTTACGAAAAGCGGGATACAATGGTTAGAATATGTTAAGAAAACCTTTCAAAAAGTAAAATTAATATCTAGAAGTGATTTGATTTTTAAAAAGAAAAATTTAAAAGTAAAATAAAAGCTCCTGGCGTTCAATGATTTTTCAGATGAAAGTAAATTTAGTACCTGCAGATCATATATGGACAACAAAGAGTTTAGGAAAAGAAACAGAAGTGCAATCGAAAAAACATGAGGTTAATAGTAAAACGCGTGGCGATAATTGCTAATGGTTAAGAGTGGCAAGTAAGCAGCCGAAACAGATAATTGAACAATAATTGATGGAATAATAAATCAATATGGTTACCTATCTACAATCTACGAATAAGTGCCTGTAAATTAAGACCACACAAAGAGAGATCAAATATCCATCAACTAAGTAATGCATTTCTTCAAAATCAGCACAAAATATCTCATAAAAACAATATTTTGAGCGACTGCTTAGATCAACAAAGAAAGACGATATCAGAAGTGTATTTTTGAAGAAGTAGTGGAAGATAGCATCTTCTTCCACTCAAAAAAATTTAAGTGTACTCAATATCATCTACATTGAAAGCGATGAAAACAGCCAATTAATATTGCCTTACTAATAACTAACTTTAATTTTTTTTTTCTTCAAAAGATACTTATTAAAGTACTTTTTCTTTTAAGTAGCATGTTTATGTTTTCATGCTTACTTTGATGACGTAAATTACATATTGATTTTAACTTAAAAGATTTTTTTGAATTAAATACATAGGTTTCTGTAATAACTTTAATGAAGAAACTTAATAAAAACAAATTTGGATTCATTGTTATTTGAATAGTATGTAAATAAGATAATAACTTTTTTTCTCTTTATACATCATAATTACATTGTATGTTTATGTATGGAATTCACAGTATATAATTCCAGTATCAAATTATCAGCATCTTTAATTCCACCCAATTGTTCTTAAAGAGTTGTAATAAGTGTTAACGAAAATAAATTATTTATTCATATAATAGCTTTAACTGGTTCTTGAATCCTTCATTAGAATTAGTATTTTTTCAAATCGGCTACATTTTGGCAGCTAAGACTTTGCAAGTCCCCAAGTGTGAGAGCCATTTCTTTAGTGGCACCATCTAGTGGCGGCCTCGTTGCCAAATTTTGATGTCTGAATTTATTTTAATTCAAGCTCTCGTTGGATACTAAATATTGCCATGATTTAATTTTGCCTAGAGTACTAAAGCCAAAATAATACTTAAGGGATCTTTAACATACCACACAATCGTATGACATGCGTGCTTTCGAGTTATGCATCCAGAAAAATCTATCGACTGCAGCTGGGATCGAACCGCAACCTTAGGCTTAAGAGGCGGGCTCGCTACCTCTCAGCCACCCATCCGACACCTATAATTAGAATAAATTTTTTAAGAGCATACATTCAGCCCAAAGCATTGTTTTCTTTCTTTGAGTTAAAATCCCCTTAGGGGCTCACCTTTAGGTGGGTACGGGTGTCCCAATACCGAGGTACCCTAGTGATCTTTTCCTTTTTCCCAAGGGGTTTACTATCTTTTGTAAACACGGGTGTCACGACCCCGGGGTACCCCAGTGATCCTTCTCTATTTTCGACCCTCCATCTTATCATCCAATTTCTTTTCTTCTTTTCCCGTCCAGACCATAGACCTATGAATGTTTGGCGCAGTATAGCCAAAACTGGCTCTTGCGCCATAAAACACCAAACTCAACTCAACTCAACTTTGAGTTAAAATAATTTCCTTAAATGGAAGCAACAGACATATTGTCCTAAATTTAACAGTTCCTAAAAACAGCTATTCTGAATTTTCAGGTTGCAAAAATATGTTCATGCAATACGCACTTTCTTCGCCGAAAGGGTAATAAATTGATATACCGAAAATACTTAATACACCATAAGTTATGAAAAGACAAAAAGTGAAATATTATTTTGGAATAAATGACATTTATATATAAATCTCTGAATTCCGTCCATATAAAACTACATACTACATTTCAGAAACTATTCTAAACTATCTTACGCATAACAGTTGTTATAAGAAAAATGTTAAGCTTTCTATATTTGGACACAAAAAACAAATAAGGATTCTCATTAGAGGGACAAATCAAGAATTCTTACTCGACTATCCCTTCATGCATTCTTTCCCATGACTAAGTGGTCTGACGAACAAGAAAGAATCATAGAGGAAATTACTTTTTAAGTCACTTGTCATTTCCGCTTCTCTCATGCCCATATTTACGGATGGAATTTTTTCTTCAGTTTCATTTACCCTCGATGCAGGATCGTAGGTTTTGTTTAAAAAAAAAGGGAAGAAAGAGAACTGTGTTACATTTATAGTACTTGTAATTGTTACTTTATTTTATTTATAGTGATTTTTTAAGATATATGTGTATAGTTTATCTTCGAGAGAATCTAGAAGCTTTCACTTAAATAATTTTATTTTAACAATGTAATGATTGATTAGGTATATATGTTAAAACTCTTTGTACATTATTCTAAGTTTAACACAATGATGCTTTATAAAATTACTTTGAAGCCTAAATCGATTTCTTCTAATTTCTTATAATAATTTTGAGATATACCGTAAAATCCAGCGTATAACGCGCACATTGAACACAAAAAATAAGATCGAAAATTTAGGGTGCGCGTTATACGCCGGGTATAAAAACGACAGCTTTAAAATTAACAAAAAAGATGGGCATAAAAAAATTACTTCTAGATGTATCGAAACACTGTTTATTTAATAGAAACGACTTGCCTTATGAGCAAGAACAGTTGTAGTTCTAGAAGTATACAATTTTTTTTCAAAAGTCTGGGATAATACCTTGAATAAATTACTTCAAAACATAAAAACAATGTATACTATTGTTTCATATTTCTTCGTTAAAAAAGGGGTGCGCGTTATACGGTGAATATACCTAAGAATTAAAAAAATTAGCTTGAAAGTATAGGTGCGTGTTATACACCGGTGCGCGTTATGCATCGGATTTTACGGTAATTCCCCTCCGCCTCCATATATTTATGAACCAATTTCATTGGATTTCAAAAAGGTCAACGTTAATTAAACTAAATACGTAAAAGAAAAAAAAATTCAGTTATTCTGCTTTTACTTTTATTATTTCAGTATTTAAGAATCGTGAAATCATTCCAGATTTCGATTAATTCATTTACCAATTTAAACCATTTCAATTCGTTAAGATGTGTGTGAATACATAATTTGCCTGATGAGAAGAAATTACATATGCCATGTAGCTCCATCAATAAGTTAGGGTGATTATACCTTTTATATATTTCCTTACAGCAATAACAATTTAAAAATAGTAATATAAGATAGTACAACTGAAGTAACTAAATAATCAAGTGAAGGAATTCATAAGCTCGGGAAAAATATCTAGAATACCTTATACCCAGAACAAGAAAACTAATACCTAAAATTAGAATCCTAGTTGGAAATTACTGAATATTCCCAAATACGATAACATGCAAAAGTATTGCATTCCAAAAATATACATTAATATAAATACCATGAAATAAATCTCGTGATAATGCTGACTGATAAACCAGTCGACATTGATGGCGTGAAACAATGCATATCCTCAAACAGTTATTCTTCTCCTCAGATTGTTTAAAATAAATATGTATTTATAACCTCAGTTAAATTTAAATTTATACATTTTCATAGTTCAATAATATTATTGAAAGTCGATTTATAATAGAAATATACATGTGTTTGTTCCCAATGCACTCAAAAATCAGTCACTGTAGACAGTCTCTTACTTTCCTTGATTTCACTGTCTACTCGATTTAGAAAATTACTTTGTGAAATTTGTTACGATCCATTTATTTTTTGTGTTATTCTGATTTAATTATGTTATTTGTTGTGTAGATAAGTAATTGTTTGCAAAAATTAACTACTTGTGCACATTTGCGCTTGTTTTTTAACGAATTAGCGCAAAACAATTTTTTATTTGACATTAAATGTTTGTGCAGAAAACTAATTATAGAACTAATAAAAAAAATATCAAATATAATAAGAAAAGTAGAAAAAAGCAACATATTATTGATCGGTAATTTTTATAAATGATTTATTCTGTGTAAAAAAAAATATATATATGTATCAATTTTTCATTTGTATGTATACGAATTCTTCATTTTTGACGCGTTGTATGTATATGGTCCTTTTGAAAAATCTATTAATTTTATTCACCTTTTTTTTTATTTGGCCTAGGTATGCAATTTAATTTTCTTTGTATTTTGACACTGGAAACTGACGTTTTGCATTTTAAGTATGCTTCATCTAGTATTATGCTAATAATCTTTTCATATTCAGACTCTTATTCTCACACTATTTTCTCTTCCTTACAGCCCACAGTTGTGTGGGCAATTACATTGAATGGTTGGCTGGCCTTAAAACTATGTTTAACCCTACTATATATCTTAGTTCTTAAGGCTGTGTCTATCTTATTTTTAACTTACACTGGTTTGCTATATATCTACTTATTACTTTATTAGATTTCTGGCAATTTAGTATAAAATTTTACTTACTATTTATAGATATATAAGTCAACCGCGCTTCCACATCACAAGTCCGGGGCTCAAATCCCGGGCTGGGCAAGGGCGACTCACCTTTCATCCATTCAGTGGGTTGAAAAATGAATACCAAACTTGCTTGGGAACAGAACACTCTGAGTTTCGCCTCAGGTGGACCACTAAACCGAAGCACTTGCACTTCTGCGCCTAAGATCACGAATACTGAGATAGGCGTTAACCCTTAAGGGCCGTTGCGCCACTGAGCTCAGTTCAGTATATAAGTCAACTATTGGCTGCTAAAAATTAAGGAAAGAAGTAATGACGGGAATTTTTTAAAAGAAAAATGCATTGCAATATATTTTTTGCTAGGTTCTACTTTTGTCTGGAAGAGAGGATACGTCTCTTACATATTTAATATACTTTATTACATATATATAACCACACACACACATATTAATTCAATATTTACGTAGTTGTATACTCTGAACGTTACAATGTTGCTCCTCTTATAATATTTGCTAAATGAGGTAGAAGAATTATTAAATTGTCGCAAACTATCTCAAAATCTTCAGTTTCATTAAGGTATCCGACTACGTTCGGAACCGTTAGTTAAAAAAAGCGCATAAATGGATAGTTTTCATTATATTTAGTGTCACTTAGATTAGAATACATGTATAAAATTGTTTTAAGAACATTTGATAAAAAAAATTATTTAAATACACTATTTTGGCAAAAAATTAACTTAGAATAACCTTTTTTTCAAAACGTTCTCCTTTTATAAAAAATGCTTCTATAATAATATTTTGTGCTTTTATAAAGTAAAGACTTCTTCAGAGAGTCTAAACTATTTTTTTTTAAAAAAAATTCATATTATTTTCAGAGTTGCAACCAATTGAAATAATTATCGGCGTTTTTTTCTTAAAATTTCTCCCCTCTGTTGTCGTAAAACATGGACAAACCCACTTCTAAGTTATATATTTCAAAAATTCTAGTTGAGCCTCTTTAGAGAGGTTTGAGATATATACAGGCAAAATATTATTATAATAGAAGCATTTTTTTTTACAAAAGGAGAATATTTTGAAAATGGGTCATTCTATGTTCATTTTTTGTCAAAATATTGTACCTTAATAATTTTTGATTGTAATACTATTCTTAAAACAATTTTATATACATTTTCTAATCTAGGTGACACTAAATATCATAAATATTATCCATTTATAAGCTTTTGCAAAATCACGGTTCCGAACGTAGTCGGATACCTTAAGGAATTCTTAAGCTGCTAAAGATAGTAAGCTGGAAACTACTAAACATAATTAAGGGTGAAAGTATGAGACGGTAGGTCCATCATAATATTGGTGCTAGGAAGTCTTAGTATTACTCAGCATGCTTCAAAGTATACTTTGAATTTTTTTCCTCACTTAGCTAACAAAAAATTTAACTTCTCTTCCGTGTAGAAAATATAAACCACGATAAAAAGGAATACATACCGATAAATTGTGAAGAAGTGCTGAAACCGCAGATTATAGCTTCACAACTCTCTGATTTAGTTTCAAGATAACTTCAACCCCTAAGAGTTGGGTAAAACTCAAACAACCGATCCAAAACATTTTTAGCGCCCCCTTTGCCTTATATCCTCTTAAGATTTTCTTAAAACAAAAGCTGAAGAGAAGAGGTGGGAAAAAATTGCTAAAACAACAAAATAAAAAAAACTAAGAATATAAAATATTTTTATAGTTTATAGCGTGAGGGATAAGAAACCCAAGGAAGTCCGCTGCTTCATTATCGAGAAAATGTATTCACTATCATAAATAGTGAATTATTTAATAGTCTGGAAAATGTTGGAAACTTCTCCTGGCGCCCAAACGCTAGTAAATACCTTTATCATGCAAATACGTGGGAAGGAATGGCGATTAAAAAAAAGAGCACTTTAAAAAATATTCCTCAGATAGTTTGGACCAAAATTGCACTCTCTTTGATAAAATGAAGTAGGGTTAACTTTAAGACCCATCCAAAAATATTAGAGGAAAAAAAAACGTGTTAAACTAACGATAAATTTGGGTAGATTATAGGAGGATTAAAAATTATGGACCTCTGGATAAACTACTCAAGGGCTAAAAGGATTGGTGTGAGATTAAATGTTAAGAGCACTAAAACTAAACGTTCGACTTTTGTAATTAATAGCACTTGCAATGAATTGACCAAGTTTAACCAAGCGGTTAGAAAATACTGTGAAATATTGTTTCAGTAGTCTTAAAAGCACTTAAATAATGAAAGGTTTTTAACTTTTTTTTTTATTTGATAGAATTTTTTTCTTTTTAAAGTAGAATTCTATATTTAGTTTTTTTAAAGAAGAATTCGATGATTATTTACGTATTGTAAAATTGATTTATATGAAATTCAAAATAAATAAAATATTTACCCGATTTTCAGTAGCTTTAACATTGGGAAAAAAGCGCGGCTTATATTCTAGTAAATACAATATTTAAAAATATTACATGTTTTACTTTTAGTGTTGAATTCTTCAAGGTTATTTAAAGTAAAGTTTATTTTCTGTTTGCACCTTTCCTTCAATTTTACTTTTATCTTCATAAGTCTGTTTTTCTTCTGGGCTGGTGAGAAATTCCTCATTTAAAAACTAAAATTCCATTTGAATACTCTCAGCTACATCTATGATGTCACTGAATATCAGCCATGTAGAGGAGCTGATGCTCGTTAAACCTATCCTGACTCAAAATCTTTACTTTAGCGTGGTGGGGAAGTTAGAAAAATGAAATACCAGCTCTGGTGGTGTTATCGTCATTTGACCATGGTTCAAAATTTTGATGTCAATCACTAATATCGTTCGTGTTGCTTCAAGTACGACATTAGCCCTTAAACTGCCACCGGCATACATATCCGTCTTACTCAACCAGCGCATTAAGTGCCCCGGGCGTATATATACGTCCTTCCGAAATGATTCTTTCTATGCCCTGCTATCAGTAAAAATGGTCGAAAGGCTTTGGAATGCAATAAAATGACCTTGATAGTGTTTTCAAAGGATTTACTTGTTTCAGAGAAAAATTTGCTTTTTTGTGCGCTTTTTTTTTTCTTTCTTCCCCCAGTACACCGCGTTGCGTGCACCTATGTAAAAAACGATGGCACTGGGGAGCGATTCGCGTAACTTTTAATCGGCAGTTAAGATATCCGACTACGTTCGGAACTATGATTTTAAAAAAGAGCATAAATGGATAATTGTCATGCTATTTAGTGTCATTTAGATTAGAATACATGTATAAAATTGTTTTAAGGACACACACATTTTGACAAAAAAAAAATTACTTAAATACAATATTTTGGCAAAAAATCAACTTAGAACAATCCTTTTTCAAAATGTTCTCCTTTTGTGAAAAATGCTTCTATTATTTTAATGTTTTGCCTGTATATAGCTCAGACCTCTTTACAGAGTCTCAACTAGAATTTTTGAAAAATTCACATTATTTTCAGAGTTACCACCAATTGAAATAATTATCGGCGTTTTTTTCTTAAAATTGCTCCCCTCTGTTATCGTAAAATATGGATAAACCCACTTCTAAGTTATATATTTCAAAAATTCTACTTGAGCCTCTGTACATAGGTCTGAGCTATATACAGGCGAAACATTATAGTAGAAGAAGTTTTTACAAAAGGAGAACATTTTGAAAAAAGATTATTCTAAGTTAAATTTTTGCCAAAATATTGTATTTAAATATTTTTTTTTTTTTTTGTTAAAATGTCCTTAAAACAGTTTTATACATGTATTCTAATCTAAATGACATTAAATATCATGAAAATTATCCGTTTATGCGATTTTTTAAAATCACGGTTTCGAACGTAGTCGGATACCTTAAGGGGTTAATAAACACTAACTCACACTCCATGACATCAGCAGCATCCAATGAATTGAGGCTTAAATCCGTGTTGCTGATCTTCGTTTCTAAAAGTTGTATTTTAAAAGACTTGTAACTCCGATGTTTTTCATCGATCTTTTGTAACATGTCTCTCATCTAATTTAATTATAACAATTAACCCCTTAACTGCCGATTAAAAGATACGCGATTCGCTCTCCAGTGTCACCGTTTTTCACATAAGCGTGTGTAAATGGTGTATTGGCGGGGGGAAAAGAAAGTAGAATTTAGCACGTTTTTCTCTGAAATAAGTAAATCCTTCGCAAACACTGTCGATGCCATTATATTGCATTCCTAAGCCTTCGAAATAGTTTTACTGATAGCAGTGCAAAGAAAAGAATCTTATTTCCGAAAGACATATATACGTCCGGGGCACTCAATGCACCGGTTGAGCAAGACGGATATATACGCTGGTGGCACTTAAGGGGTTAATCCGTAATAATTAATTAAATTACTCGTAAGAGGTTAGGAAAAATTAGCGCGCGCTATATTTTTATTTAAAAACTCAATTATAACTCCAAAATACAATTAAAATGTTTGTTTCTACCAAGAATTTAAATAAATACACCGAGAATCACTAATTATGAGTGAGTCCTAAGCAATTATATTTATCCGGTATATTGCTCAATTTAAATTGAGAAAAATGTCCGCTGGAGAAGCGGGCTGCTTCGATGGAATTTAGAAGTCGTGTAATTATAAGCTCAAAGTGCAGTTGAGAATACCGGAATGAGAGGTTTACTCCATAACGTCGTAAAGCGTGGGAAAACGTCAGATGTTCCTCATCTACCTAAGAATTTCCCGCTTTCAATCTACAAATGTATGGAGTGTTTATTTTTAGCCAAATCGATCAGGTGACGTGTCCATTTCTTTACCCTCTTTGCTGCATCTTATTTTCTCTCAACCTAGAAGATTATCTTCTTAGATTGTCTTTTGTTGTTTTTCTTTGTTTTTGTTTTTTCTCAGGCCCTGCTTTGTAACAAAGAACAATGAGTAGGTTGTTTACTTGACAACAAACGATACGTTTTAGTAAGAACCCACTCGTGAAGATTTCTTGTGCATTATTATTATTACTGTCGTTGGACTATTACTGTTGTTTATGCTGTGTAAGAATAGAGTTTAGAGTATAACCTGAGAAAATCCTTCAAAACATACAATAAAAATATAAATGTTAAATGCATTTTGGTAAGAGATTTTTTCACGTGTATAAGTTTGATTCATTAAAATTGTAATGAAACAAATTTATGCTTGTTAAATAATGCTTATATCTTTTAATGATAAAAGAAATTATTTTATAGAAATTTTATATTTGTTGAAAGTTACAGACAATGCTCTCTCTCTCAAAGAATATTTTAATAGAATGCTATGAAGGGTTAATTGTGAGAAATGCAAACATTTTAGTGAATGCTATTTATACTTGATATATTTATTTACGTAGTTATTTCTGTACCGTTTTCTATGAGATAAGTTTGTTTTGGTATTTCTATTACAACTAATCGGCATTGTCCATTATACAATGTTGACCTTTCTCAAGCAATTTACACTAAGCAGAATAGTAGTGCATGTTTTGAAAATATAAATAATATAAAAACTTTGCTTGGTATAAATTCTTTGCTTGGTACAAAGGATCTTTCAGCTAGTTTTCTCTACAATGTCGTACGTATCCTGATCTTATTTTGAAAAAAAGAAGTTTACTATGATTTTGTAATATATATATATTCTTTAAAGAAAAACACATGAAGATGTGAAACTAAAATCGCACTTGTTTTAATAAATGTAACTGTATGTACCAAACAGCAGAAGCGCCAACTAGTGCCCACTCATCTTCAGTAGAGGCCAAGTGAAGAAAGAATGTTACCGCTATGAAAAAAACGCCCATGTTCTGTGCCCTTTATTTTTGTGTACGCTATGTGTTGTATTTGCGTAACCTAACTTAAGGTATCGGACTACGTTCGGAACCGTGATTTTAAAAATGCGCATAAATAGATACTTTTCATGATATTTATTGTCACTTAGATTAGAATACATGTATAAAATTGTTTTAAGGACATTTTGACAAAAAAAATTATTTAAATACAATATTTTGGCAAAAAATTAACTTAGAATAATCTTTTTTCTAAATGTTCTTTTACAAAGAAAGGCTTCTAAAATGATAATATTTCTCACTTTGTAAAGTAAAGACTTCAGAGAGTCTGAACTAGGATTTTTGAAAAATTCACATTATTTTAAGAGTTACCACCAATTGAAATAATTATCGGAGTTTTTTTCTTAAAATTTGCTCCCCTCTGTTGTCGTAATAAAATATGGATAAACCCACTTTTAAGTTATATATTTCAAAACTTTTAGTTGAGCCTCTGTACAGAGGTCTGAGCTATAGACAGGCAAAATATTATTATAATAGAAGCATTTTTCACAAAAGGAGAATAATTTGAAAATGGGTCATTCTATGTTCATTTTTTGTCAAAATATTGTACTTAAATAATTTTTTATTGTAATACTATTCTTAAAACAATTTTATATACATTTTGTAATCTAAGTGACACTAAATATCATATATATTATCCTTTTATGCGCTTTTTTAAAATCACGGTTCCGAAAGTAGTCGGGATACCTTAAATTACTAATAGTTAGAATAATCAAGTCTCCATGAATCGCCATCCCAAAATTTACCACTTTTACTTCAATCTTTGACATCCAACTCATTAAAATTGATGCCCGTAAGAAGTTTAATTTATTAACCTTCATTTTTCTCTCGGACACACAGGTTCAGAAAACGATTGCAAATATTAAATTAACTTAAATATTATTTCGTTGTTATTCAACAATTTCCCCTTTTTTTGTTAATTATTTTGAAGAAAAAATACCCTAATAGCTTGACTTTTATGTTGAATAATTTTATTAAAATATATCATCTAATAAACAAGTCCCTAATGTCCTTTATTTTATTTTAAGTAATCATCGAAAACGGCAAGGCATGCGTCTGTACTTTTAAAATCATTTGTTTGTTGAAGTTAGTATAATTTTGTCGCAAGAAATTTTAATTTAATTATTAATATTCATGACGCATTTATTTTTCAAAGCACATCTGAAAATAAGCATTGAAATTTCTTTTTTCATACATTTTTATATCTTAATTTGTACTTTCCACCTTCTTCTTGGCTGCAACGTATTTATTTTTATTATTATAAAAACATAACAAATAAAATACTGTATCAAAAACTCAAATAAAACAACGGCAATAAAACAACTGTAATTGCGAAAGACATTCCCCGTCTCTATCACATTAAAGTGAAAGAAATAAAATAATAAAATACTGTCCCCTTAAATAAAACACTCGACACACGTGGATCAATTCCCCAAAGGAGAGAGCTCCTTGTACAGAAACTTCACATATTTACTCACTTAAAAATTCTCTAAATCCAATTTTTGAAGTCGACACAGAGTTGTGTTGTTTCCCTTCTTACTTGCAAGCTGTTGTAATTAGATTTTGCTGAAGATCTTTCGCACTAAGCCAGGTTGAGGAATAAAAAAAAAAGAAGAAATCAAAATAAGGATGATAAAAATAAATAAAAGGGAAATGTGTGACTATAACACTGGAAAAAAAAGTGTTGAAAAAGGAGCCCCTTGCAAATATATGGTGATATGGATATAATCAAGTGAAGTTGAGAAGCTTGCTTGGATATTATTTTGTGCATCTTCTCAATGATATTGACATTAATTTTTCTTATATTTTTGTGAGAAAATATTCCTATGAGATAGAAGCAGATGGTGATGTTCTGAAATAAGGGTGAGTGGATAAAATATTTAATGCCTTCAAGAACTTACGATTTCAGTTAATTTGATTTCTGATGTTATCAAATTTAAATGTGAACTTTTAACCTCGGATTTGCTTCAGCAAAAACTAATTGGATAAAATGTGAAATATACTCATATCTGTAAAAATTTTGACTTTAGAATTAAATTTTTCATGGAATGTTTAATCTGTGAAATAAATATTCAGAATTTTTTATTATAGAGTTTAGTGTATTCTGTTAATTGAAATTTTGACGCATGACCTTCGAAAGAACTTCAAAAAAAGAATTCTTACTGTGGAATGAACTTGAACATTTTGATAAATTGATTCTAATATTCTAAAAGCCTTAAAATCCAAAAAGTTCTCAAATTTTCGTGATAAAAACTTAAAAGATGATACACTTCATGCAATTTCTATTCTTGCTGCACATTAAACGGAATTAGGCATCAAAGTTTTCTTTTGATGTGGAATTTATAAAATGGCGATATCAATTCAAGAATCGTGTTTGACAATGCTTTAGAGTTACGAACTTTGTGCCTCTAAATCCCTCTTGTTGCTGCAATGCTATGTTAATTTTAAGCTCACATTTTTTTCTTGATATGTATTGAAGAAAAAAAGAATTGTGTTGATTTTCGTTTTGCCATAAGTTATTATGCATTGTTCATGTTTCTGCCGTTGTTGCTTTCGACTTGTGGGAGTAAGTGCAGTTGCACATTTCCTTCCTAGAACACAAAATCTTTTTGCTGTTGAGGGAACTTTCTGAGAACGAAATCAAGGAAGCCATTACTAAAATTGATATCCGTCCTTTGCTATAATGAATAACGTTTCGAACACTTCCGTTGACACTACTGACAGTCCGGAGCAAAGCCATAGTCGTTAAGATCATTAACAGGGGCGTAGCTACTGCCGTATCAATGATACGTGCCCCCTAAGATACAGGGGTCTACAGTCCACTAACAGGGTTACCATATCTAAAAAAGGGTCCCAAAGGGATTTTGATACAGGGCGCCCTCAGAGTTAGCTACGCTAATTATCACTTATCTTTGTTAAAGAGCGAGTGTCTTAATTGGACTCTCCATAGAGGTATTTTCAACCAATAGGCCTAGACTGTGCTGCCCTCTAGTGCTCGAATTCTGGTTATCACTTCGAATGAAGGTTGTTTGACTTTGGGGCATAGATTTGAGCTACTTATCTACTGATTCTTACTACGCCGTAAAAAGATGGTCCAAAGAAGAATTCCTCTTCAGACAATTGTAAGGAGCATTATACTCTTGTTTTTGCTAGTTTCGACTTGTAGAAGAAAAGTAAATTCGAAAGAAGACCAAGTTTTAAGATAACTGTATACATTACTTTTCATTTCTGTTATTATATTTTCCCCTTCATATTAAGATATCTAATACTAATTAATTAATAGAGACGAAGAAAACATTTCCATGTGGATTTTTTTTCTTAAAACGAGAAAATATTTTTTTTTCTGAGAAGTACAAACTAAACTAAGAAACACAAAATATGGATTGTCTTTAAAGTATAGTACTGAATATCCTACACATTTTCAATACTCTGATTGAATTCCAAAGATACCTGGAATTGTTCTACTATCCCTTTACATTCTAATAATAATTAGTATGTTGTAACTGTGATTAATCACTTAATATCCCACAATTCATATATATATATGCCGGCTATATATTTGTAACATGTATATGTTACTTAATATGTGTACATTATTTCCACATTATATGTATGCGTCTCCTGTATAACATTCCTTCCTCTACTTATAATATATAGTGTATGCACAAATATATACCTAAATAATGGAGGTGGCAGTCTCAGCCACAAAATACTCTTTTAACTATTTATAACTTGCTATATTTTCACAAATATAGTAAAAATATAATGCCATATAATAAAACTAATTATGAAAGATAAAAACAGTTATTAGAGGAGTTATCTCCTTATATCAGCTTTTATGATAAAGGTGATAAAGGTAACTTTTTCCTTTCAAATTTGTTGATCCCCCGAAATGTTCAAGTCACTGAAAATCTAAAGGAAAATTTGTATTAAAGCATGTTATTTACTTGTCCAAAGTTACAAAACCTTCCCTTAAAGTATTTCTCTAATAATCTGATGAAGTGTCTGATGATCTGATGAAAGCTCTGATTAATATGTAGTTAATTAATACATTATTCAGATTTGAAAGATTCAAAATAATTAAAATTATAATATTTCCTGTGCATTCCATGCTCAGTATCAAAGATACAGTGTAAGAGAGAGTCTAAGTCTAAACAATGGTTTCCAAATTTTTCGATCGTATACACTTAAAACGAAAATATAATTATTAGTTTTACCACATATATATGTGTGAGTGTGGTGTGTAAATGAATATGTATAAAATTCAAATTATCTTAAGGTATCCGACTACGTTCGGAATCGTGATATTGCAAAAGCGAATAAATAGATAATATTTATCATATTTAGTGTCACTTAGATTAGAAAATGTATATAAAAATTGTTTTAAGAATAGTATTACAATAAAAAATTATTTAAGTACAATATTTTGATAAAAAATGAACATAGAATGACTCATTTCAAAATATTCTCCTTTCGTAAAAAATGATTCTATTATAATAATATTTTGCCTGTATATAGCTCAGACCTCTGTACAGAGGCTCAACTAGATTTCTTGAAATATATATCACTTAGAAGTGGGTTTATCCATGTTTTACGGCAACAGATGGGAGAAATTTTAAGAAAACGCCGATAATTATTTTAATGGGTTGTAACTCTGAAAATAATGTGAATTTTTCAAAAATCATAATGGAGCTTCTGTACAGAGGTCTGAGCTATATACAGGCAAAATATTATTATAATAGTAGCATTTTTCACAAAAGGGGAACATTTTGAAAAAAGGTTATTCTAAGTTAATTTTTTGCCGAAATATTGTATTTAAATAATTTCTTTTTGTCAAAATGTCCTTGAAACAATTTTATACATGTATTCTAATCGAAGTGATACTAAATATCATGAAAATTATCCATTTATGCGCTTTTTTAAAATCCCGGTTCCGAACGTAGTCGGATACCTTAAGCAATATATATACATTTAAATTACTGGAGTTATAACAGGAATTTAATGCGGGAAATCCATAGTATTTTATTCTTTAACGTTCAGATATATTTTTTTCCTCCGTAGGTTTAGCTTCCCATGTTTCATATGCGTGTGTTATACAGCCGGTATATTTATAATATTGAGTTCCTCAAACTCCAGTTAAATCAAACACATCGACTAATGGGATAATCTCACAATCCTATAATATACGATCGAATACTTATAAGTGATCATGTGATCCTTCATAGTATCTCCAAGCATCACTTAGCGAATCCCACTTTGGATACTAATGGTCTTGAGGTTGCGCCTTTCAACAATTGTTTAGTAGTACCTTCAAGCACTATTTCTAATTACGACTCATCAACTAAAATTCTGGATGGATGTCCTTGAAAAAAAAAAGTATACGTGCTTCTCTGATATATATGTACTAACTTCATTTTAAAACAATATGAACTTCGTGGTTTACTTGTTTTATTTAAGTGCGAATATCATTTTGAGTCAATAGTTATTCATTTATCGTTATTGAAGATTTTGCAGTAATTTGTTTTTACAGGGATCTATATTTAAGAATTCCTTTTTAAAAAAAGTGGAACAAATACATTTTTTTTCACAAGACTTTTAAAATAGCGAGTTTTTTTTTTTTTTTTACTCTTCTATCGAACTTTGATGTTAACTATGCTGTCCTCCAAAAACGAACAAATCTGGAAGTCAAAAAGAAAACATAAAAAGACATTATTCCGTGAATATTATCGTTTGGAATTCTGTAGAAAAAGAAAATCATTTTTACAACCGAAAATAACCAATGGAAACTCTCATAAAACAAACGCGTTAACAAGATTTTGAAACAAACACAAACTTTCCCTCCCCCCTCGTTGATTTTCCCTGCCTCCTTCACGGTACAATGCCCTCTTCCTTGCTAGAAACCAGTCGTAACAACAGAGCGTAAAACAGGATAGATGCCAATACTGTTTTCTTAATATTTTTATTTCACTCCGAGCTTCTTTATTTGTTTATTATTGTGTGGGCGAAAAAAAAATTGAAGTAAATGGCGTTCCAGTGTCAACCGTGTGGTTATTGAAGCGCAAACCCATAGAGTTGGTGAGCAAAGACAATAGTGTGTCGACTTCAATGAGGTGGAGGTGAACAATTTACGGCTTATTGACGTCGTGTGTGTGTGCACATTCGTCAAGCTTGGCTGCATTTCTAGAATTCATAACACACGTTGATGTTAAGTTCAACTGCTATGGTCGTCAAGTAGGTTCAGATTGCAGAGTAGAAAGAACTGAAGGAAATGAGAATGTACCGGAAAGACCTTTTAACCCTCCACTATATTGTGCTCTGAATCTCAAATATCAATTGCTGTTATTGTTAGTATCTAATGTTATTCTCTGGAGTTGATGAATATTAGCAAATAAGGCCATCTTGCGTTATTTATAACAATATAGAAACGCGTTTTATGTTCGTAAAATTGTTTCTTTTACCGAAACTTATAACACTTACCTGTATTAACTCGAGAAAATTTAATTTTAATACATCTTAGCAGACATTGTTGTCGAGTACAAATGTTTACTAGTTTCATGTCATGCGAAATTCATGTTGAGAGACGATTTCATTTTTTGACCGAGTCTTACGAGTGAAGATTTTTGAATGCAATCCGATACTGACATATTCACTTGATATGATGTTGGTATTAGTAGCATGGGCTTAAAGCGACAGTGAATTGGATACTATTTTAACCCACATTTTTTTATCGCTTATTTGACTGATTATAATCTTCATTGTATAGGTCCATTGCAGAAAAATAAGCTGCTGGCTCCATTTCGCACAGTTTGTTTTTCTTCTTCGCCAAAGATGTGGGCTAAAAATATAATTTTATTAAGTCTTATCCATCTAAGTTTAATAGGGCTCATAAGTACAATATCCGATGTCAAAAATCCTTGTTAAGTTTTACGCCAACTTAGATTCAAATTAACTGGCTTATCGTTCTCAAATTGTAGAAACACCTAATTCATGCGGAAGCTATTGAAAATTCTAAAGAAGCTTTCCATAAACTGCGGTCTTCGGATCCCGGGTATCCCCAGTGCCTTTTTAGGGGTCCCATAAGGTCTCTCATTAAATGTTAAATTCCTCTCGATTGCAGACTCTGAAAGGCCTCGCGAAAAAATTGAAAGATGTGCTAAAATATACTAGATCACTAAACTGCCCCCAATAAAATAAAACCCACTAAAACATGCATTTTGTTCATTGTTTGAAAATACATAGCCATTACTACAAGGCCAAATTTTCAAAAAAATAGTATAAATAGATGTACAAAGATTAAGAATTGATAGCACGCCAATACAATAATTCCATTTATATCACTCAGCCATGTTTTGAAATTCAGAAAGGGATGTTCAAAATCTTTGGGGTCCGTGATGTCAGGTTGATACATAAAGGAAGCCACGGCAGTCAAAAGTTTAAGAACCGCTGTTCTAAAGAATAGAATTTCTATAAATTTCTTTAAATGTTATTGAAAGAGAAATCATACCTGCAACCAAAATGCAAGTACTCAATCCATACGAATTTTTTGATAATATCAAATACATTCTGAATTTTTTAATTTAGGCTGATATTTTATGCATAATTTGATATATTAATTAAAAAAAAATAATCATTTAAGGATGAGAGAATTTTGTTTCTTAGAATTCATTCGCAAGGCTGCCTAAATGTTCCTTTGATTTATACAGGTTGTTAACAGATATTTTTTTTATCATTGAGAAGGGGAGTGGTTTTATTTATATTTATCACACAAGTAAAAATTCATTTAGCAATATTTTAAATTCATTACATCACTAAATTTATATATTCAATTTTATTTTATCCTGATAGTTCAGTACATGTTTTAAATGCAATTAAAAAAAGATTAATCATGATTATAAAATCCTATATTAATCTCAGCTTACTTGATTGTGTCCTTCTATATTATTGTTATTAGTTGGTAATATTTTTACATTCATTAAACTTTCTATGCTAAAAGTATAAAATGTGTTTAAAATGTTTCAAAAAATATAAAAGCAGCTTTTTTATTTTTTTATTTTTTATTTTTGTAATGATCCATTTTTAAAAGGCTCCTTTGAAAAAAAAGTCTTAAAAAATATTTTACTTATTAAAAAACTGATTATAGATAGTAAAAATAATACATACTTCTTTTACTATCCATAATCAGCTTAATTTTTTTTACATATATATTTTTTTTTCAATGTAGTAGCTTTTATGTTTTAACTTTTTGAAACTTAGGTAAACAAATTAATTTTTCATACATCTAAAAATAGAAAATAATAATTACAATTTTTTGTAACTAAAAGATTACGCTTTTATAAAATGTTAATTTTCAATCTTTACTTTGTTTAATATTCACTGCGTAAACATTCGTTATTGTAAAATATTAATTTTGTTGATTATTAAAAAAGAACATCAACTTTTTAAAAATTGTATTTAAAAGTATTTCTTTATACTAAATTTCTCAGAAACTCATCTTATGTAAGTCTAAAACACCAGTCTAATAACCCGCCACATTCTTTTTGTCTTTTACTATCCTTCCATAACTATGCCTGCATTTTTACTTGTATATATTCATTGAAATTTTAGCAAACAATGTGTATTTTAATGATTTACTTCTGCAAAAAAGAGATTCTGAAAAGCATCAATACCTTAATTATTCTTCAGTTTAATGATTTTTAAAATCACAGATCGTGTTACATAACAAAGATGATGCGTAGTGTATGTGAAACACTAACAACTGCTTTGTACTACTCAAGCAACCTACACAAAACAAGGTAACAAGTTTCGTATTTCCAATTAACCATAGAAGCTTTTGGTATTCTTTTTTCCCATCTGATTTGGATTTCCTATTCTGAATTTGGAAGGATTATTGTTTCATCGTTAAGTAAGATACTGCCTTTTTTTGCAACAGAGGTGGAAATTATTGAACTTGAAAGACAATTGGAACTTTTTTTGCTGTTGTCATAGGTTTCATCCTAGGATACATACGAAAGACGAGAGATAGATAACAGAAACATACATTTCAATCACAGAAGAATATAGACTTTATTCCAAAGATGACCCCAGCATAGAACAGAAAGAGTGCGCTGCTTCCCATTCGAGTTGGGAATCCATTTCAGGCGAAAGTCCGAATCGGGACTTTAAATCCATATTTTAATATCTCATTTTAAGAAGTCTAAGACGATTATTTTTTCTTTTAAATCACAAACAGTTTTATATTTTAATTTATTACCTAGATTTTAAATTATGTTATCGGAACCTACATAGTATTTGGGGCCTATTTTTTTTACTCAATACGCGTTGAGTGTAAGGGTACAGGGAAATAAAATATTGAATAGAACTTTTATTTCTTGTCTTCAATTAAATGTTTGTTCGTTATCATTTATTTGTTTCATATTAAAAACAATCTTGAGCTGTAATTTTTGCGATAGTTATGGAAAATACTAGTTTCACTTTTCGGTATTGTATGTAAATTAAAATATATTAATAGTATTCTCTTCGATTGGATAATGTTTTAACTTATTCTCTCTAATACATATCTTTATATACAAAAATATAAATAGATTAATTTAATTAATTTTATAATAGAATAATTACATTTATGAAATATTGTATTTACATACAATATATACTTTATGTATTGCATGTAAATTAATATATATATATATAGTATTCTCTACCATTAGATAATGATTTAACTTATTCAATTATATTTATAAGAAATTAAATTATACAGGTTA
>BMAV01018667.1:615395-635418 GCA_019973955.1 Trichonephila inaurata madagascariensis | reverse complement strand
TATATATTAATTAAAAGAACTTTCATACTCGTAATTACGGTGAGCGAGAGCAATACTATAAAGCAACATGAGTGTTATTGGCGACGGATTTCGTAATTTTGAACCATGATTAAGTGACGAGGATGACAAGCTCACACCCCATCTCCAAAACTAAGACAACACTCCAACGGGAGGACTTAGGGCCTCGACAGATTTAACGTGCATCAGCCTCCGTTACACAGCGGGTCTACAGTGGCACCAGGACACAAACTCGCGATGCACCGGCCACGAGTTCATGACCATAACCACTAGGCTACCGCTGCCACATAATTGTGGAAAGGAATTTTTATCAGTAGACAACTACTAGCATAATTAATGCATTAACTTACATTTCAAAAAAGTACTGAAAAAATATTAACTGTCACTGAAATAAAATTAATAAGAATAATTTTTTATGCATATTTAGGAAATCTTAAATTTTCTCCTTGGGTTCTCCTATTTACGTGAAAGTGATGTTAATTTACAAAAATAAAACTAAATGAAACTCTTCAAGACCATGCTGTTTCTGAAATTCCTGTTTGACGAAATTCGATAATTTTCTTATATCTTCGGCACATCTAACAGTAAATATCATACCAATAAATTAACAATTCCACGCAACCTGAATACCAAACATAACGAATCCAATGATTTAATAATGCCTGCATTATGTCCGTTTTAATCACATTTTATTGAATGAAACTTCAAAACGTTCTAGATATTCGAATAATCGAAGAGAAATTTAAAAGCAAAGAGTTAAACAAGTTATATTAATTCAAAAACTTTTCAGTCCTTTACGTCTGCTTCAGAAACTGTAATGTAATCGAATGCTCGTAATTAATGTTCTGGAAAAGCAGTGTTATACCTCTAAATTTCCAAAGTACTCACATAAGTAGTCTTGCTAAATGGATTGGAACTTCTAGCCTTGAACATTATCGCAACTACACTTGTTAATTAATACTAAACTGGAACAAAATTTCTCCAAGCGTAAATTTTTAATTCGGTTGCGTATTTCAGGAATTGCAATCAGTTTTGAGTAAGTTAATATTTATTAACTGTTTTAGTAAAGGGGCATGGATAAACCTAGACATTTATTAAACTTGTTTTAAGTCATCAAAATCTTATGACTATTCATTCGTTTCGCAGAATTTATGTTATCTTAAAGGGATTTTCTATAATCTTACAATGGAGGGTTTTTTTCTTAGATAAATCCACAGAGTTCAAACCAAATTTATGTTTTTCAAAATTATTTTCATTGAAGGATATTATGAAAGTTTGTCCATAGAAAACAAAAATAAATTTTAATATTTATAGCTATACTAGAAGACCCGACAGACGTTGACCTGTACACACATCTTACATTCAAAAATGCCAAATTTTTATGAATAAGCTTTAACAATCTGAACCATTTTGATGAAAATTTGTATTAAAAAGTTATTACAATATCTAACGACATTACATATACGGTTATCACAATAGGATAAATCGATAATATTCAGAAATAGTTTGGAATAATAAAATAAAATATAAGCAACGTTAAACCAAATTACATTGATTTTTTTTAAGCTGAAAAAGAAAAGACACAATCAAATAAACATCCAGAAATGGTTTGAAATTCAGTTCAGTTCAAGTTTTGTGGGATATTGAGCAACAAAGGCTATTATCCCCATGGTTTGAAAAAATCAAATAAAATATAAGCAAAACAAAAATGACTGTTGCCAAATTAACAAGTTAAAATCCATTTGTTGAAAAAAAATGGGAAAATCACTTAAAAATTTAATCTTAAAAAAATCTAAAGCGAATATCGAAAAAAACACTTCGTAGTGCACATCATTAGAAAATATAGTAATCATACGCCAAGTTTTATATACTTTTGAGTTGCTTAGAAGTGAAACACACACAAAAACTGTTTCTCTTATTAGTATATAGATTTCCAATAAGAAATCATTTTAAACAAAAAAAAGTTTAATAATGTGTGTAATCAATTAGCTACACAAATAGATTTGTAGGTTAGGATAATTGTTGACCAACGCACGTGTAATTAATATCTTTTTAACTAATTGCGATATCAGACCGAATTATGAATCTAAACCATTCTCGAATCTACTGGAACAGACACAAAAAATTTCATCAAAATCGGTCTACCCGTTTAGGAGGAGTTTAGTCACATACATACGCACAGAAGATTTTTATGTATAAAGATAGCCCCGTGGATCATTGCGAATGTATTGATATGGCCCCGGAGCGTTATATGTTGAAGACCTCTACTGGATATAAAACTACAGCTGAAATTACGTATAAAAAGTAGCAAATAAAGAATCAGATTAATATTTACTGTCTTTTGTACTCATCAGAAGGGAAGAAGTTGTGGTGCAATACAATTTATTCAAATGGCTTAAAAAATTAATTTGATTATTTAGGGATGTCTTATAAAAGAAAATGAAACCAGCTGTTTGATTTCTCTCAAATTATTTAAATCAAGAAGAAAAAAATTAACATTCTTGTAAGTTAAAGAAATATAAAAAGGAAAGAATTATCTGATAATTATATTTATCATTTCGTCAGATATTTAAACGAAATTAATTCTTACAATTTTTCACATTTCGCTTTACTCATTCATTAATATTTTCTTAAGAAAGTGGATAAAAACTGATAATAACGCATTCATATATTTGCTTCTAAACATTTATGTACGCACTCGTATTTCACGTAATTAAATGATTCACGTAGAGTTAATTTTGTTAAATATACTTTTCACCAGCGATGTTGGTAGATTTTAAAATAATTGCTAATGTAATAAATTATTTCTCGTTTTTCTTTTGATTTCTTAAAATTTGATCACGGGTTTCTTAAGCAAATATACATTCTAACGAGTGAAAAAGCATATACTATTTAAAACATGCACCGTTGTTTCATACAGCTGAAATTATCTCATGGCTATAATTCTATTTAACAAAAATAATTGATGTTACATTTCAACATCCTTGTAAACGGGATTAAGTGTCAAATATTTAGTTAATTGAGACTTGTTTAAAATTCTATTTAATAGGGCTTAAGTAAATTCTGAATGTTTGTGTTTTATCTATCCTTTTGTTTAATTGCATTACTTCCATGTTATTTCATTCGTTGACGTCTCCGTTATTTATTTTAACGTTTAAATTATGCTTAACTTAACAGTTTTGGATTATGCATTAGTACAGCATTGTGAAATAATCATGAAGTTCAAATATAATTTTTTTCTTTTTCGCGTTTAGTTTGTAAGTCTGGATTTCTAACATTTCCATTAAAAGGATATAAAATAGTTTATTAAATAAATATAACGAAAAATCATAATTTTTAATATATATAAAATACTTCTGCTCTGTGTATTTTATATACACATATTTACCTACTAAATATAAATATTTGTGGATATATTCACTTTCACATTGAAGCGGAATACAAATTTCTCATTTTATCTAACGTATAAAAGTGTTTAAACTGAGTTGTAGTTTTTCTATCGTCATAGATGGAGCGCTTCTCAAACTTTCAATATTTGCAACCCAATATTCAATCATAATTTTCATCGCGCGCCCCCCTCCATACAATAACAATCTATTGAATTCTATAGTACTATACTTTGACGCGCTAAAGCTACAATACGGTTTTAATATCTTAAGTGCCGCCAGCGTATATAAACGTCTTGCTCAGCCAAAGCATTAAATGCTCCGAACGTATATATACGTCTTTCCGAAGAATCTTTTCTGAGCACTGCTATCCATAAAATTATTCCGAAGGCTTTGGAACCTAATAAAATGACTTTGACAATGCTTGCGAAGGATTTACTTATCTCAGAAATTTGTTTATTTCCTTTTGCGGCCCCCCCCCCAATACGTCACATACACGCACCTACGTAAAAAAATGGAGGCATTGGGACGCGAATCGCGGAATTTTTAATCGGGAGTTAAGGGATTAATTATAAAATTATAAACCGTGGAAATTATCAAGATAAGTATTAATTTTTGTATATAATTTTGTATATGTCAAGCCCATGGGGTCACTGGCAGTTATTAAACTTTTTCTTAACTTAGTATTGTTAAATAAATTATGAAATACATTGTGCAGTACTGATACATTTATAAGTGTATAATATCAGTGTAAATGTGTATTTTATTTTTTGTTATGTAAAAATGGGTTTTGTTTACTTTCAGTAAATTAATTAATTTTTTTAAATATTTTGTTTTCGACTTTTCAATACGATAGCGCCCCTCTAGGGGGCATGCCCCATAGATTGAGAAACGATGTCATAGATAAAACTAAAAACTTTAATATCATTATAAAATAGGTACAATAGAATAAAATGTTCAACTTTTTAAAAAAATATTTTGATAATTTATTGTACATAAGGAATAATGATGGAAAGCAAAATGAAGTAATTTTCTGCTATTTATTTATTGAAACAAGCATGACTTTTGAACGAAAAAATAGTTGCCTTGTCATATATTCAATACAAAAAAATTAGTATTATTAATCAAGTATATTTAATACAGTTACACATGGAGAATAATTCAGTTAAATATATAAACACAAACATGTAAATAAACTTTATACGTATACTATTTGAAAATCAACATATATTTTTAATATGTCTCTTATATTTGTACTTACATCAATCCTTTTTCACAGGCAATATGCCTAATGAGCTTAATTCATGTGACGTCATTGTCACATGATAACTGCGAACACGTACTTCCAGCCAATCATTTCATGCGCTTAACTGTTGCCAACTTTTGCTTTTAGTACATTCTTTTAAAGTATGCATATTTGTAAATAATTATAAGGCACATAAATGAATAAAATTCGCTTGAATTAAAAGTATTTTTTTGTATAGTATAAATATTTTTTTATCTTTTATAAAATTTCTGAAGAATCTTAACACTTGAACATCTTTACCAACTAACCAAATTTAATATTTCATTTGTTTATTTTTCTTAAATAGAACAACAAGTATAAGTCCGATGTCAGTTTTAAATTCCATGGAAAACACGTGACTATATTTATCGTGTGACCGACATGAATTTAACCTATTTTCATACCCTATTCTTTATTACATATCTAAAAACTGATATTTACCAAAGAGAATTTTTATCTTTATTGAATATCTACCACAATAAAGATTTTGAGGGGGGATCTATTTTAGTCTACACTGTTGTGAAAGAAGAAACAAATTGAGCTAAATTGTGCCAGCTGCTCATTTTTCTGTATTGGACTATCCAATATGAGGATAATAATTCGCCAAGGCGATAAATAAAAATGTGGGTTAAAATAGGATGAACAGCCATTTTCTCATATTCTTCGAGTAGTAATAAAATGTTTTTCCTTTTTTAATTTAATGATTTATCCCCCCCCCCCCCCCCCCCCCCCCCCCCCCCCGCCCGGGGTAATAAATGCCTATTAAAAGTGTAAATTCAAAATGGTTTAAGAAGTTAAAAGCATCTGAAAAGCCAAAAATAAAAGTGAAAAGTAACCATAGATATAAATGTCTTAAGTTTTCGTTGTAAACGTTGTGAGAAATGTACTATAACAGGGCTATGACAATAAATCCCGAAACACCTGGCTACTATCAGGATGTATCAATACTCCCAGTTTTCTTTCGGGAAATGTAGAGGGTGTAAGATGCCTCAGGCGAAGTAGGAAAAAAAAGTGACTCTTGACAGCCTTTTTTTTCTTTCTCTTATTCAATGCTTTTTTATTCTGCCCTATCACGTAACCTATGTGGGGTGAAAATGAAAAGGAAAGTACGGTCAGGTGGGTAATAAAAACGAAAAGAAGAGACGTATTTGTGAAAGAATAATAATAAAAAAAAAGTGAGAATGTCACTGTCGTACCCTGCGGGAATGAAAAGTGACTGATAGGAACTTTTTTTTTTTCGTGACTTTCGAAGGCCTGTTGATCAAAAATGATATTTTTAGAAACTCTAAAAGAAGCACGTTCTTTTTAAAAGAGCGGGAAGAATTAAAAGTTTAAACCAGTTTCTTTCTGAGTTCAAAAGTATCAAATAAATTCACATGTATCTGCGTGTCATCTTTAAATGGGTTTATTTTTTTGATAATGTTACCTTCCACTTCCGAAAATTTTTCTTATTAATTTATATATTTATTTTAAATCCAAAATCCAAAAAAGTGAATACTTGAGCAAAATTAAAACACGAAGGGCAATTTATAATAAAGGATTTGCATTTCAATTGTAAATATTTTGTAATGGTTTGTAATCTTCTCTAAATACATTCAGCATTGCGCTTAAGCGGATTAAATTTAGAAAAACTTTATAGTATGTTACGTTCTTAAAGCCATTAAAAATGAAGAAGGAAGTATGGATTGATCGCATTTATGCAATAAAACAGCTTAAGCGGATCTCTACAATAATTTTCACACCTTTTAGACACGATGTAAATATCATCTCTGTAATCGAAAACAAATTGTCTGATATTTATATTCCATTTTTCACTTAATTCATATCAAGTAAGAAAAATATGTTAAAATTAAATTATAATATATTATATTGAATACAATTTCATTCAACTGCTTCATAATCCATGCATGAGAAATACTTCGATGTATTTGCAAAGATTAGAATTATTAATTTCTCCACGGACTTTCATATCTATGTATTAAATATTTCATACTTACAGTGATATTATATTAAAATATCAGTTTTTTTGAAGTCTCATTATCAAACTGAGTGGGATATCTTACAAATTTATTCATACAATTTTTCTTTTGGTAAAATTACTCTAATTTCACCTATTATTTTTGTGCTCTTTGGAAAATGTGTCATCGGACAATTGTAAATAAAAGTTTATCTCACCATATAGATATTTAGACAGAACAGCGGTATCTGCATTGGCCTCCGGACAGGGGTAATCACTTTTGTCTAGTGGTCATGTAACTCGGCTTCGGATACATAAGTCGCGGGTTCTATCCACCGCATATATCTATAGAAATAAAATGTACTCTAATAATTTTGTTGAATATATGTTTTTTTTTTTTTTTTTGCAATATTCATTAACACGAAAAAATATTTCAGTCTCTTCAGTTTCTTGTTAAACAATTTTCACTGCACTAATTTTAATATCATAAAATTATTTCAATCTAATTTTCCCTTTTATAAAACTTCTTCAAAAACTATATTATTTCTTAATTATTGACTCATATATTAAATCTCATTTAGATGTAACAAAAAATTGTTTTCTTAAAGCTACAATAAATGAAATTGATTACTTCAAAAAATTTAATCTACTTTAGCAAAAGAAAAAAAAATACTTCTGAGTTCTCGAGGAAAAAAAACTCGCAAACGAAAACTCACAATAAATTTGGATTATCTTATATTTATTCCTTTGGGAGTAATAGAACAGATTCTCAAAATACAACAGCAAAAAAAAAAAAAAAACTTTTCTGCTTAATTAAAAATTTAATTTTTTATATCAATGATTACAGCTACTTTAGAGATTAGAATCACAAGATAAATATTGGAATTAAAAAAAAAACTTTTTTTTTTTTTTCAATTCTAAAAGTTCTCGTATATTTTAAGTTCGAAGTGAAATAGCTTGTTCCAATTATCGTCTGCAACGTAAGTCAGCTCAAACCAATTAGCGTGAATGGCAAAAATAAAAGTTTTATTTTAACAGTGGAAATTAGTGTTTACTGTAACGTTAAACCAGATGTTGAAATTAAAAATTCATTGTTATACGACCAAAAAAATAACATTTAACGCGGAAATCTGCTTATTCTTTTGAATAAAATAAAAATCGAGAAAATGCACTCTCTAGAATGAAATCGTTTCGCTTTAATTGTCGGGCCATAATTAGCACTTATAAATGTTCACAATTATATGGAATAATTTAAATTATAATCGGAATTAAATTAGGTGTAATTTAAGATGAATAAACATGTCACACATTTCGAGATAATTATGAACATAAATCTAATTTTCAACTGGTTTTCCATTTCCATTTTCGATTAATTCTGATTGCTTGCATATTTTTGCAAGTATTTCAGTAATGAAAATATTCTATTAAAATTCCACTTAATGGTAATCGATAATATTTCTTAATTATGATTTCAAATAAGAGAGTGTTTTATATTTTATTCAAGTGGAAAATATGATAATAAGGACATAAAATCCTTTTAAAATATTAAACATGCTTCTTTCACGTTTGAATAAAAAGATGTGTAATTAAAGGTTAGAAATCTATTCTGAGAATTTTATTTTAACGCATTTTGATGTTTGTGTGGCCGCGGTAACCTAGTGGATATGGTCTCGGGCTCGCGGCAGGAGTGTCAAGAGTTCGAGCCTAGTCTAACTGATAACAGGCCTTTTGGAGAGGTTGATACACGTTATATCTGTCGAAACTCAATGCCCTCCCGTTGGTATGGTGTGGAAGTTCAGAGAGGGCACACCAAAACAGATGTCGACCTCGTCCATTGACTATGAATCAAAATTACGAGGTTTGTTATCAACAAACCTCGTGTTTTACAGTGCGGCGTTAATGTACAACAGACATATCAAACTCATATGATATTACGGGCCATATGATATATTTTATATCAAGCTCGGGAAGGCATGTTTTAAACCTTAAAAAGAGTTATTAAAATATGATTTTCAGAATGATTATATTATACTTTTATCGGTCTCGATGTCAAGTTCAATGTAACGTATATTATACATACCTGATCGTTTTATATTTCATGTTATTTTTTAAAGTATAAATATTTTATTCTTTCTTTATAAAAAACAGAAATAAGTTATAGTAAAAAACACAGGTTAATATTACTTTTTAGACAATATTTGACATCGTTTTTCACAAAGCAAGTCATCAAAATTTGGTTGAACATACTGAGCTGATGCAATTTTTAAAGTTGTGTAATAAATGTTGACCACGGTTAATCTTAGACTTTTTGAATTTTTGTTATTTTTTCCTTCAAAAAATAGTTGTGCTTGCATAAATAAGTGCTTTCGAACATAGCCATAATACGCGTAACAAACGATGACATTTTATGAATCTGGTCTTGATATTAATAAAAATAAAAATCTGAAATTCCTACTCCAATACATTTTTGATTCAGCAAAAAATCTCACTTTGGTTTTCAATTAATTCCTTTTGTAAGAGTTTACATCAACAATTTTAATATCGATAGATAGAGGTGAAGTAAATAGAGGAAATTATAATTCACAGTTCTTAAAATTAGAAATTCTTCAACAGAATTCCGTTTCTAACAATTTAATTTTTCAAGCATATTCTGTGAATTTTAATTTAGATGATTTAGTTAATACATATTGATAGATTTTAAAGTGAGTCTCATTTTCGTTTTCGATTTGTTTTTGCCAAAGTAAGGATTTGTGTTTGAAAGCGTTAATGTTATCAGATAGCATTATTGTAATTATTGTGTGACCATACATTGGCCGGGCCACAAAAATGTTGCGGGCCGTGAGTTTGACACCCCTGATGTACACTTGCTCAAAGCTATGTTTGAGGCTCTTAGAAATGGACCTCGTTATTTTGATCATCTGTCAAATAAACTGAGCTGTCACAAAATTCTCCAAACATCCACATTGCACCAACGAGTGTTAACTTCCTACTTTTAACGTAGCAAAATAAATTTTAGTTACATCATTTTTAATTTTTTTTCCATATGCTTGTAGAAATTCAAAGTTAATAAGTAATACTTTTAATACTCTGAGCTACGAATGGTTATATCCAAAAGTAATGGCTTATCAGTACGGAACTATACCCATCAGAATGTAATAAACTGTTCATCCATGTATTGGAAAACTTTCCGAGATTTTTTGGATCTAGTTCGATCGGCTGCACATGTGCGCATTATTCGGAAATCGCAGACGATAAACTTTTTACACTGACTTCACTAGTAAAGATGTGGACGTCACAGTAAAAGATGCAATGCTTACTTTGGTTAACGGAATTTAAATCAGTTACGCGAGTACGTGTTCGAACAAAATGGAATGTCAACCCTCCGACACCAAAATCTATCCACCAATGGGGAAGAACTTTAAAGGAAACGGAAACTTTATTGTCTCAAACTGGCAAGTATTTTTAAGTTTTCGTGATAGAAGGCACTGTTGGTCGTGTGCTAGATTCATTTTGTAGGAGTCCTGATAAGTCTATTAGGTAAGCCAGTAAAGACATTCCTTCCATTTTATTCGAAAACGCCGCAGTACACGAGTGACTGATTTAAATTCCGCTAACCAAAGTACGCACTGTATCTTTTACTTTCGTGTCCACATCTTTACTAATGACGTCAGTGTAAAAAGTTTAACGTCTAGACCAGCGTTTCTTAAACTGGGGGGCGTGATAAACCTTCGAGGGGGGGGGAAGAATATCGAAATGGTGGAAATTAAAACATTATTTAAAAATATTAATTCATTGTAAGGAAGCAAAACCAAATACATTCTGACATAATAAATAAAATACGCATTTACACCGATATAATATATTTATATATATATTATATATGTATTTGGTAATTAATTTAACAATACCAAGCTAAGAACAAGTTTAACAATAACCAGTGACTCCATGCGCTTGTCATATATAAGATTATATATAAAAAAATGTTATACTCATTTTGATAATTTGTACGGTTTGAAATTAAATTCGTATTAAAGATTTACGTCTAAGTACATTATTGTTATTGAATTTAATACATTGTTATTGTTTGGATTGGGGGGAGGGGGCGCGAAGAAAGATATGACTGAAAACTGGGTCTCGGGTATCTAAACTTTGAGAAGAAATGGACTAGACCCAAAAAATCTCAGTGAGTTTTCTAATCCATGGATGAACGGTTTCTTACATGCTGATGGGTAATTCCGTAATAATAAGCTATTATTTTTGGATACTTTTAGCCCGGACACTCTGTATTTTCAAATAATAATTGTTATATATTTGAGGAAAAATGATCATAGTTAATTAAAATAATGGAAAATGGGAAATTTGGTTGTAAATAAAATATATTTTGTACACATATGAAACTGAAAATGAAATAGACTTGATTCTGCTAGTATAAATTAAAAAAAATAATAACAATTAAAGTCCTCTTCCTGATGCAAAACGTCACGATATAATTAAAATGAATAAAAAAGAATTTAAATCTTGTTGTATTCTGCGAATAATCTTATTGTGTTGTTATGAAATATAAACTGTTATTCTTTTCTAGAAAAGCAGAACGAAAGGAGGGAATTCAAGAAGATATGCGAAATTCTAAATAAATTGAATTTAAGAAAAATGTCCCGCATTCCTCTTAAATATGCAACATAATAAAAATATTAAGAAAATAAGCGTCGGCTGTCGAGACAGGTAATTATCATACGTGACTGCATCCGCGTAAATTTTACTGAGCGAGATAAAATAAATTGTTTTGTCGCTTCATAATAAATTTGCGACATCCTTAAATATGTTTAGCTGTGCGTTAAGTGTATTAACACTAATGTATATACACATCCAGTTTTTATGTACTTTATTAAACAAACTATTCTGAATTAGAATATGAAGAATAACATCAGAAATCCGAATTATTTTTATAGTTTTTAACACGTATTTAAGCTCAATTATTGACTCTCTTTAAACGTGCTGATTATAAAAATAACTACTTTCGAATTTCTAAGCCCGATAAATACAGCATTATTATTGATAAAATTCACCATTTCAAACAAAGACTCGGTATCTGTTTAACTCCACATTATTTAGAGTATGCTAGATTTCCTTTGATAATTGATTATAATTCATTTTGTGTTACATTCATTGAGTATTTCAATCGGTTTTAATCATATAAGAAAGAAAAGTGCTAAGTTTGAAACATACAGCAGTTTTTATAGATAGAAATGCAAAAATTAAAAAAAAAGTTGTTTTGCACGTAAATATAGACCCACCAAAATCAATAATTTACTGGACCGTATGATATTAAAAAATCTATTTTCTAAACTTTAGAAAGAGACTTTTTACCTTATATTTATCTGAACTGCCCCATGCATGTACAATAGCAGCAGTGCCTATTTAGGCTCATTTCGGGCTCTGGGAACAAAAGATCTACAGGCCGCCTTGGCGCTGGAGGATCGAAAATCTGGTTATCTGCTTATCCAGGCCTCTCTGGGTTCCCGCCCCAAATGTTCTGTGGATAAACCAGCATCGAATAGCAGGCTCAGTTCAGTTCAGTAATTGGGGAATATTTCAAGTTGTTTGCACCTATTTGTTATGAGCTAGGAGTCCCCAAACATTTTCAATGGTGTTAAGGTATGAAAAATAGGCTGGACAGTTCAGTAAAACAGTATTGTTACTTGGCATCCAAGTCTGGTGTTGCCTTCCCCCTCAGGGGGCTTACCTTCTTTACGTGGGTACGGGTGTCACGCAATCCCGAGGTACCCTAATGATCTTTTCCTTTTCCCAAGGGGTTTACTATCTTTGGTAAACACGGGTGTCACGACCCCGGGGTACCCCAGTGATCCTTCTCTATTTTCGACCCTCCATTTTGTTATCCAATTTCTTCTTTTCCTGTCCAGACCACAGACCTATGAATGTTTGGCGCAGTATAACCAAAACTGGCCCTTGCGCCATAAAACACCAAACTCGACTCAACTCAACTCGTGTTGCCTTTGCAGCGAACAGCCGTATTGTTTTGCTGAAACTTACGGCGATTCTGACGAATTATGCATAAATAAATTAAAAGTTTCTGTTTCAGCACATCTTGGTACGATAACCTTTCCACCATTTTTTTTATGAAACTAACACATGTGGCGTCTCCAACCAAGATATGCAGATTCCTTGGATGGCATCGTCAATCGTAACTGTAGGTGCTAAATAAAAGGAAGGCAAAGCTCGAACCACCAGAGAGAAAGCCATATTTCGTGTTGGAGAATATATCATCATCTAAACACTAGAGAATTCCCTCATGTAATAAAAACTCCCCTTCAAAGTTTCTCTTTGAAAAATACTTTGTCCTTTCTCAAATCGTGTCAGTACGAATTAGTTTTTTTTTCCATCACTGAACACAAACTACAATAAAAAAAATTTACTTATGCAATCAGAAGTATATCGAGAAAAAATGTAAGAAATTATGAAAAAAAGTTACTCCAGTATATATATGCTTGAGTTTTTTCTTGAATTAATCCCATTTAAGGTATCCGACTACGTTCGGAACCGTGATTTTGCAAAAGCGTGTAAATGGATAATATTTGTTATTTAATGTCACTCGGATTAGAAAATGTATGTAAAATTGTTTTAAGAATAGTATTACAATAAAAAATTATTTAAGTACAATATTTTGACAAAAAATGAACATAGAATGACCCATTTTCAAAATATTCTCCTTTTGTGAAAAATGGTTCTATTATAATAATATTTTGCCTGTATATAGCTCAGACCTCTGTACAGAGGCTCAACTAGAATTTTTGAAATATATAATTTAGAAGTGGGTTTATCCATGTTTTACGACAACAGAGGGGAGAAATTTTAAGAAAAAACCGCCGATAATTATATATTTCAATGGGTTGTAGCTCTGAAAATAATACGAATTTTTCAAAACTCATAGTAGAGCCTTTGTACAGAGGTCTGAGCTATATACAGGCAAACTATTATTATAATAGAAGCATTTTTCACAAAAGGAGAACGTTTTGAAAAAAGGTTATTTTAAGTTAATTTTTTGCCGAAATATTGTATTTAAATAATTGTTTTTGTCAAAATGTGTCCTTAAAACAATTTTATTACATGTATTCTAATCTACGTGACACTAAATATCATGAAAATTATCCCTTTATGCGCTTTTTTAAAATCACGGTTCCGAACGTAGTCGGATACCTTAATGTTAATTTAAAATCAGTAACTATCATCTATGTACGTACAAATTGCTATGATTGCAAATATTATGACATCTTATGAAAGTAATTTCATAGAGTTTTCTGAAGTCAGACAGATAATTGCATCTTACAAATAAGCAGTTCATTCTTAAAAACTATACTTCCCTTACTCACCAGATTCATTTTGAAGTAGAGTTAATAAAATTTTTAAAAATATATAATTGTATAACATAGCAACTTATCTTATATCTTGTAAATTACATGCTGTTTAACGTTTATTTAATTTTTAATTATACTTTATTTCGCAACACTTCCCCCGAAATTCATGAAAACGAACTGGTACTCAGAAACAATCAACTCTAATCTTCAAAGTGTTGTTCCCTTCACCCCGTTTTGTAATTTAACTCTTGATACTTCAAATGAAGTCCGGAGCTATAGCTGGAAAACATGTTTCCGAACGACAGAAGTTAATGAAACACCCCCAATTTAAAATGCTAATTTGAGGCTTCGTGTTCCGCCGAAGTTAAATGTCTGTCAAGCCGAACCAAAAAGCGAAAGGCACTGCATACAATTTATATCCGAATTTCGAAGAGCCGTGTTCCTCGTGACGCCCACCGCCGTGTACAATTAAACGTCCTGGAATTAACTAATTAACCGAGTTCCTAGGAAAACGATGTCAGATTGCGGACTACTAGGAAATATTTTTCCGAGGGTAAATTAAAAGAGGGAGTGCGAGTTCTTCAAGAAAGTGAAGAATTCTAAATAAGAGATGGATAGACATTCCTCAGAGGTGGTAGGTAATCTTTACGGAAAGAATTCTGGATCGTAAATACGATTATTCCATTTGATGTGGAAACGAAAATGCTGTGAAAAATATTTATTACGTAACTTTTCTCAGAGTCTGGCGATTCGGAATTTTCTAAATAATATAACTGTGTTTTTCTCGATCCTTTATTCCAGTGCATCTCAAACTATTTTCTTGGAATCTGGCGGGGTTGCAATTAAGAATACGATGCACATTTTTCAGTTGCTCTGATTTCGTACTATAAATCTTCCAGTTATGTAGATAACAGGTTCAATTGAAGCGGCATATGAAATCATGAAGAATACTAAAAATGAAAGATGTATTCCGAATTTTTAAATATATACATAGTTCTTTATAAGTTACAAAGGTTTTGGGAGATTTGAAGGAAATGATTACTACAAAAAGTATTGTTAATGTGATATCGCTTTTTTTCATAGTTTAATGTTCATAATTCAAAATCACGTTTTCGCTAGATGAATATTCCTCTTTTGTGGGTGTTGGAGGGCATTAGTGGTATAATGAATTTCTCCAGACTTTCTCACTGCGTCAACATGAGCTGTCAACGTAAGTACATCGTTCTATCGTGACTTTCAGCCACGACAGATTTAACGTGCATTAGCTCCTCCACACGGAAAATCTGCAGTCTCATGCCTCGACCATGACCATTCGGCTACGGTGGCTGCCATCGTTTTACCGGTAATAGGTACTAGAGGGGTGGAAGAGTAGAACAGTAACAACATAATGGACCACCCCAAAACATAATGGACGATGCAGATCCAGTATGGTTATGCATAAGGCAGAAACGTGATTCATCTTTAAAGACAATTTCATACCATTCAGCTGTCCGTGCCCTCCATTCAAGGACTCTAGCTGACACCACTTGCAATTCTGATATAAAAGAAACCGCTGCATTGGGCTCTTCAGTACGTTTCACTGTACTACCAACGACGTCAAATAGCATGTTCGGAAGCCAATTATTGTACCACAAGCATCATTTGTCTTGATATGAGTTTTGATTCTGCAGTTTTTCATCTGCCACTGCATTGCACACAATTAGCCCTATCATGACGTTGGTTGCACAATTGGTGTCGTCCATCATTCGTTTCCGCCACACTGCCATCGCTTGGTTACATCCCCGACATCCCGGTAAACCAATCCGCATTAGGCGTAGGCAACTTTTTTTCATCCATCGAACTCAAAAACGTGCTCCAATAATGCAAATATTCTCCTTTGAGACATACTGAATCTAATAAGTACTTCCAATAATTTAAAATAACATTATATTCTCTCTTTATTAAGTTTTATTGTCATTACAGATTTCCATAACGTTCCATCTACGCTGAAATGCTAATAATTTGCATATCCCATCGCAGTATACGCACAGTGAGAATTTCACGTGGTTTGAATTTTTCCTTTAGGGCAGTGGCGTAACGGAGAATATAAAAACCCCCTGCAAAATCAAGTTTTAGGCTCCAGGCCTACATACGTACTTTACGTCAGTCACGCTTTGGGCTCCCTAGAGCCCGTGGTTCCCCCCGCAATGCGAGGGTGTGCGTTACACCACTGCTTTAGAGTTGCATTTTGGATGGCCAACAGTGTACTTATAACAGAAAATAGCTGGTTTGCTCAAAATCTGAAGTTATATCGCATTTAAATTCCATTTTGAAGAAGTATATTTTGCAACTAACTTTCTTTCTTAGAAATTGTTTGCGTATTCTTTTCGCAAACCCTTTAGATCTTTTTAAAAACTCATACTTAAAATGATTGCATAGATAAAAATTTATATTTGAAATTCATAAAAATTCATTATAACTGTCAGACAAGTCCATCAGTAACTTCGGAAGAAGGTATAAAGAATAATTTACAAAGGATTGGAGAAGGCGTATTGTGTATATTTAATTCAAGAATCAAATGGAAAAAATTGAAACTCAAATTTTTTTCTTGGTTTAGAAAAAATATGCAATACATTCATATAATAATATATAATTTGATTTTCTTTTCCATTGGAATAATTTTTCTTTTAATTTCTCTGAAAGATGTTTACCAGATTAAAAATTTCTTTTGTTACGGCGCCGGCGTTTCAATTCCACACTAAAACACATAGCAGCGATTTACAAATGATGCAATCAGCTCTTTAAGGCAGCATAATTAACTTCACTGAGCCATGCAGAACAATCGAAAGTTTTAACAATTCCAATCCATCTTAATTCATTTCGCTAATGCATGATCACAACAATTCATTTGTGCGCGTCCTTCGCTTTGTTGTAATTCCTCTTTCGGATAATTTTGTGCGTAAGTGAATATTTGAGAATGATAAATTTTTCTTGGCATTTGTTACAGAAATTTTATTTTCATATCCACAAAATTGTTCCTATATTTTAAGAGCTATACAGACTTAATAAAATTAAAATACAGTGGTGATATATTTAATATTTAAATCCAGTTGGTACTAAAATCTTAAATAATGTATTTTAATAACACATTCATAACTTCTTGAATAATTGATATAATATCTGAATTTTTTGGTTTTATTTTATAATGAACCACTAAGTATATCACTCATCAAAAACTGTTAGTTATGGGGTGTCCGAAAGTATGGCTACGCTTTCAAATTTTAATTACAAATAAACAAAGATATTCTTTTACGGTTTTTTATCTTCCATAAAGAAAATACAAAAGGTTTTTTACAATGTTTTACTGCATGATTTCAATGTGCACACCATTAGAATCACGAAACACATAAATTCTAGACTAAGTTACGTAATCACAAGTTCTGTTAGGGCGACTATATTTTGTTTTTGCAATACGTTAACTATATTATCATAAATCTTTCATCCGTCTTATAAACTGTGGATCTTGAATGTGGACTTCGTTTATGGGTAGTTCATAAATTACGATTTACATATGTTACAAAATTTAAATCGGAATAATTATGCAACAACTTGCACTCTTTCTAGGGGGCAAGCTATTTTGAAACGAGAATGTTCTTAAATGAGGACTTTTCGCCATCTAGTTTACATTCCATTAAAAACAGAAATTTTAATCTTTTCTTTAAGGAATATATAAAAAAAGCCATGAGTGAAAATATTTATTCATTTTTAAAAGTGTAGAGCCATGCTTTTCGAATATCCTGTATTATTTAGAAATTATTTCAAAATACAAAATCTCAATATATCATTCTAAATTTATCCTTCTATAAGAATATTTTTTGCTTCGTGGAGTTTTCATCAGCAAAATATGTAGAGAATGATTAAAAAAGAAATTGCATCTTCATTTTTCTTAGTAAAGCAAGAAAATACAAATACAAAGAATGAATGATGAACAAGGCATTCACAAGTATTTGATTTCTGCCAAAGGTTGTAACCACTTGCAGGTGTAAGTACATAGTTGTAGAAAAAAGACCAAATATCTAGATCATTTCCTTTTTCTATTCACTCAGGTAATCCTTGCAATCAATATTATGTTCTTCTTCATTTCACTTGTGCTAGCTACCCTATATTCTCCCAAGCACCAGCTGCTGCTTGTTACACATGATCTCGATCCTTTACCGACTGACATGTTACAGCTACGCAATATCGACGCCCATCTTAGCAAATAGACGGATGACTCACTGTTTTTAAGGGCACAGAATGGAAACGCAGATTTAGACGTTTTTCTCGTGCCAGAAATGTTCTATTTTTTGCTATTTCAGTTTCTGCAGTGGCAACTGCTGTCATCTTCGATCTTCATCCATCAACAACTGTCAATCACGCAGCAGAGTGGAAGATACGCTTTGTTCTTTTATGTTAGGCCTAATTTGTTCTTTGCCGGCCAATATTAATACTTCGGAATTTATGTGTAATCTATTATGTCAGATGATTTGTGCAGAACATAAATTACACACAGGCTGTAATTACTATAATCATTTCTCTCCTTACTATTGCAAAAAATTCGTAACATCTTGATTTTACGATTCTATGAATGAATTAAATTTGCACGTATTATATTCTGTTATTTACATTTTTAAAGGAAAAATATGAAGGTAATTTAAAAAAATAATAATAATTTATCGGGAAAGTTTAAGAGTTTTTGAGGAATATTTTATATTAATGTAAAAGAGGAAATATAAAGATTCTTTTGTTTTTATGAAGAAATTATGTATTAAATACTAAGAATTATTTATTAGGGTGGATCGAAAGTCATTTTTCAGAATTTTAAACCTACCTATGTGGAAAAGATATTCTATTGTACATAAATAAAATTAAATTAAAAAAATAACATTTATATATTAAGTACTACCACAAGTCGAAGGAAGCTTAAGTACCTGAGATTATTACTACTATTATTTTTTTTGGTAAAAAGTTAAACTAATTTTTATTATAGAAAGACAGGTACCGGAGAAGAGGAAGACCCATGGTGACCTTGTGTGCTGCTCGGTTACAGTGTATTTGAGCTGGTCACATTCGGGTCCGCAATATACGCCTCAGAGACTGAGACGAAAAGAATCCCTTTTCTGGCCAGACGTTAAAGGCTTTTATTCCTGTCCTTTGTTGCTTGCGACTTGCAGAAGAAGGATTCGCTGCATACCCCCTTCCTAGAGAAGAAAGTTGTTTTTCTGTTTGGACTTTCTGGATATTTCCGTGAGAACGTTGTTTTTCCAGCCAATTACTGCAATTGTTATACATCCCCAATAGATTTGAGTGTCTTTGGAACGTTTTTCCGTTGATGTTGCGGTCAATCTCTTGTTGAGATGGCAGGTCTGGTTGACGCGTGTGCCATTGCCGTTTTAATTCACTAGTTGTGATTTATTGAGAGAATGTCTTAGTTAGACTCTCTATGGAATGAATGCATGATCAACCAGTAGCGTTAGGCTGTGCTGTCCTCTAGTGTTCAATTCCTGGGTCACCACTTCGGTGAAAAGCTATTGGTACCGAAGGAGAGGAAAACCCATCGTGACCTTGAGTGCTGCTTGGGTGCAGTGTATTTGAAATGGCCACCTTCGGATCCGCAGAGCACGCTTTCGACGACTGAGACGAAAGGAATCCTTATTTGGGCCAGTTGTTAAGGGCTTTTATTCCTGTCCTTTGTTGTTTGCGACTTGCAGCTGCACCTTTTTAACATTAATAGCAATGAGAGGATACGTACTAAATAGTTACGAGGGAAAAAAACCAGATACATTTAACACCTTCTTTTGTATTAAAATTCTAAAAAATATGAAACCTGTCACGAAATTAGTTTATGATAAGGCGGAAGACGAAAGCAATTTAGATCTGACTTTGGGTTTGATTGATTGATTGAATATTAACGTCGCACTGTTCAGCAACACAGGGCTTTTGGCGACGGACCACGTAATTTTGAACCATGGTCAAGTGACGTGGA
>BMAV01018667.1:590293-615295 GCA_019973955.1 Trichonephila inaurata madagascariensis | reverse complement strand
GACACCTGAGCTGGCACCCCCTCTCCTAACTACCACACCACACCAACGGGAGGACGTTTCAGCTCTCGACAGATTTAACGTGCATCGCTGCCCTACACGGTGGGTCTTTAGTGGTAATGGGCTCGAACTCGTGACAAGGCAAGCCACGGTCTGATACCTATACCACTCGGCTACTGCGGCCACGATCTGACTTTGGGAATCAATGGTGGTGAGAAAGAGCTGCATTGTGAAACTCCGCCGTGCTACATTGTACTACTAATTACCCAGTTTTCATCAATCAGTAATCATTTTCGATTATTATTTTGTAGAAAAATATTTATTTTAAGTCTCTAAAACCATCTAACCAAAATTAAATCTTTCCATTTTTTTCGAAAATTCAACCCCTTTGCGGCAATAGTAAATTTTAAAAAATTAGTTTATTTTTCACTTATTTTCTCCATACTATAGAGCATCTTTTTCGTATAGATAGGTTCCAATTGATATAATTTTTTTCTCCATATAAACGCGCATATTAGTTATGTATAAAAATTTCTTGTCTATATACAATACTGTGTGAAATGAGATCAAAGTTTGATATCAACTTTGAACTATTTTTCTACGCGATAAGAAGAAAAAAAGATCCTGCTTGAATTCTATCACTCGACATTCCAGCAATACAAGGGGAAAACATAATCAACACTATTTTTCTCTTCATAATCGTTATATAAACTCAACATTATCCAGTTAAGACATCCAGTTTTCTTCCTGTCATTTCTTTCTTGCCGATCGCTTTATGTGCCTCTTTCTTTATCTAGCTATTCATGTTTAGCGACTTCTTTTTTTTTTTTTCCTTTCTGAGGATTATCCTTTATTCTAGGATTTATTTTCACTTTCTCTTGTGCTTATATAGGCCTTATATATTGCGTTCCTTGATCCACTTAACATTAAATCTCCTGTTGTTACCCATAGTTCAAGATTAATATTAATTTGGGTTTCCTAAAGTCCTATAAAAGTTGGAAAATCGAATTATTAAGAGACGTTTAATTTCTTTGTTTCTTCTGTATTTAATTTCTTCTTATTTATAAGGCGTAACAAACTGAATATTAATAACATAAAGGGTGCGTGAGTGTTTATTAAGGTCTAAAAAAGTTACACGAGGGCTATTGGCAAAAAGCTTCTTAATTTTTAGCCATGGTAAAGTAATTAGGCTGGCACCTGAGCTGGATACCCCACCCCTTTTCTAAACTACGCTAATGGGGGGAGAGAGGATTTTGACCCCCAACAGATTTGAAGTGCATCAGCTCTGCTATACAGGCAAGTCTTTAGTGATACTAAAGCCCGAACTCATGGCACGCCTGCCGTGATCTCGGGGCCATAACCATGAGTCTACCGCTGCCACAAAAACGTATGGAAGGTCAAGAATGTGATAAATATAGCATCAATGCACAGGAAAAAAGAAATGGAATTTCATTCTAAGTGCACAAAGACATAGAAACGTATATTATGAAAATTATAGTATCGTCAGTATACAGGGTGTTACTGAATTCTACTGACAAATTCAGAGGAGTGATAGTAAGCAGCATGGGAACAAATAAACAAAGGACATGGGATCGCAAACCACATTTAGTCGTTGAAAATCGAGAGAGTATTAGCCTTCGGGAGGACGATGAGCCAGACGAGGGGAGTGGCCAATCGAATGTGGTGATTGGGAATGCCGTGTTAGGGTTGAAGAAACCTGCACGTATGCAAATTTCCTACTCGTCTGCGGAGAAAAAAAGCGGTGAACAAGTTGTCGTAGGAGAGCGTTGCATAAGGTGCGAGTGGTAAACTGCATTTGATATAACAATGTCGATTACACGAACTAGGAATATACGGATATGCACCTCATGTACGATCGAAAGAATTGCAATGGATGCCTAGCACAGAGATCTCTTTCCTATCAGGACCTCTTTCCGAAAAGGCAATGTTCGCACCATACCACTTCCATGTCATACCACCTCGTGCTATGGCCTACGCAGCCATCTCATTCGAACAATTCTTGTGATAATCACTTGTCTGACGTCGAGCTGTGATGCATCGTTAGTTTTGTAAGCATACTTTACAACTAATAAAGTGTCGTAACGTACACCCCCGCATTGCGGGGTTGCAGGGATTCTAGGGAGCCCAAACCTTGACTGACGCCAAGTACGTATTTGGGCTTGGGGGCCAAAACCTGACTTTGCAAGGGGGGGCAATATTCTCCGTTACGCCACTGATCTAATAAACATATTTCTTGCCTCTTATTGCTCATTTTCATTCTACTCAATATCTCACCCTTCATAACTATTTTTGCGAATTACTCCGACTAAACATCGTTTGGGCCTTAGGTTCAATTGTGATTTGTCGTCCCCAAGCTATCTGCTATCACCCCTCGGAATTTGTCTGTCGAATTTGACAATAACCCGTATTTCTTGAGACAGAATTTAAATGTGTTTGTTGTTATAGCTAATTTAAGCAAATCTATTAGAACCTAAGTAAAACAAGTTATATATATATATATATATATATATATATATATATATATATATATATATATATTGTTACAAACCCATTTCTGGAGATTTATTTTTGATTCCAAACATACATGAAAGGAGGATTACAAATTTAATATCGCACTTAAATAATTAATTAGAATAACGATGCGTAAATTTTCAATCTATATAATGAATTAATTATCAATTTAACAGCTATCTACCAATAAAAATAGAATTATCATAATTATTAATCAAAATAAACTGGGACTATTATAAGATCCAGTCTTATTTCGATCAAGTTAAATAGTTACAGAGTTTACAAAGAGCACACTTATATCAAGACAGACTAAGAACTTTGCAAATCGGTTCATCAAACTAATTAATTTACAAACTCTTTCATCTGGAGAAACTTGAAAAAAGATGGCTTCTAATTGAAGTAAATAGAATAATATTAACAGAATATTATTACATTTTTAAAAGTGGGAATTAATTATAAATTGTAATTGAATTAATCTGTGAACCCAAAAGTTGGTCTGAATCCAGATTCAACAAATTTTGGTTGATCAATTGTAAAATAGATTCATGATAATTTTTCTGTAAAAGAAATTTAATTAATTTCACCTTCTCATCTAATTAATTTCACCCTCTCACCTCACCCTTTTTATATGCATAATTAGAAAATAAAATCCATCTCTTAGCATATTGAACAAGAAACGTTTGGAAATGTTGTACCCACTAGCAGTGGTAGAACCGATAAAATATAGAATTATACTAAATGAATCAACCACATATATATAAAAGCAGCCCCTCTCTCTCAAATGCTTTAATGGTATTTCTAGCAAATTTAAAATGCAACTGTGTGTGGGAGTTTCAGAAAATTGGAAACAAACATTGAAGGTTATTTATATTTAAGCTGCGTGTCGCATTAAATGAATATGGAATATGAACAAATTTCAAATATTTCGAATAATTAAGCATATCTGAGAACGGCTTTTATCTTGAAATTAAGATACTTTTTCCTTGTGTAATTCTATTGATTTCTTCTAACTGTTAGTTTTGATTAGGCAATTATCCTTTCATAATTAGGTATCGGTTTTCAATAACTGTAAGGAAGTTAGTTGTTTACCTTAGGTCTTGGTTTGGCTTTTTTCGAATTTGGCTGCTATAATGACTAGATCAATAAAATGTTGAACGTTGATTGGACGATGAATGATGCTGAATCTGGAAACGGAATTAATAACAGGAGAAACTATCTCTTTTTATGAATAATATTTGGTGATTATTAAATCTTAATTTGTGTTAAAAATTTATTTGTTTTCTGTATCAAAGTTTAGTAGAGATTTTAATTCTGTAACTGAAGAAATGTTAATTCTTGAATTTTTCAGATTTCTAGAAATGAAATAGTTTTTTTTTTTTTTTTTTTGAGGGGGAGGGGTAAGTTTTCGACAGATAATTGTTGTATCATATAGTATTATAATTATTATATGACTTGTCATATTATTTTATAATTAATAAGTAGTAACTTTTTTTATTATTACTTAAGCAGATATTCATATTATAGAATAGATCTATTTATTGTGTAGATGTATAATAGATTAAACAGATATAAACTAGTAAAAAATGTTTTCTACTTATTAATTGTTCATTACTACTTAAATAGATAAAAATATTTAAAAAATTACTAATTAATTACAAACTAATATGACAAGTCATATAATAATTACAATACTAGATGATACAACAATTACCTGTTGAAGACTTATTACTAAAAACTATTTCATTTGTTAGAAATCGAAAAATATATCCATCTATCTTTAAATATTGATAGATAGACAACACACACATAGCATTTGTTACAAATAAAAAGATATTTTCTTCATATATCGAATCAAATGCAGTTATTTAAGAAATTTTCATATACATCAGGAGATATATGTATTCGTTTTATGAAACTTCGTACGGGAACTAATTAGTTGTATCAATTTGAATTCCTAAAAAGTAGTACATAAATACGTTAGAGCCCTTTTGCTGTATGGATGTGCATGCATAAAATTAATTGAATAAAATAATTATCTAAATGATTAATAGAAATTAATATATTTATTCTAACTGGTGTATTAAATAATATCTTGAATAATATTTTAACAATAAGTAGTCTTTTTAATTGGAAGAATATCTGTTTCTTAGGTATTTTTTCATAGTTTAAAGATAGAGTATTGACAATGATCTAAATCAACGTGTCCGATTTGCGCATAAAATATGATTATACTTAATAATTTAATATTTGTAAATATTAAAGTTTTATTAATAATTTATATATTAAATAGCTTTTTAAAATGATTTCTTCCTTCTTCAACTACTTTCGTTGAAAATGTATTAAAAATTAATAAGACACGATTTGCTATTGCTATCTGTATAATTTAATGCATTTTTTTAATAATATGCTTAAAATGAACTCGGAATTTTGAACGGGCGGCTAAAAATGAGAATATCTAAGTATAAAAATTAACTATTGGCTGTAGCAAACCATATTATAATAACAAACATCGTTATAAATTATTAAAGGAACAGTTATGTGTTTCTAACCATCTGTTTAGTTTCAAAATGTCTAATAATATGTAACAGTAGTATGCATGCTGATTCGGAAAAATAGTTTACTTTGTATGAAGGCAAATCTCCAAACTTTTAACATTATTAAAACTTGAGTTTCATGTTTCATTTATTGTAATAAATATATGAATGGTCTGCATTTAAAAAGCTATTTTTCATTACTAAGTTGCTCGTTGAAAAATAGTTTCTGAATTACTAGAGATAGATAAAATATTTGGAAGAGAATAGTATATACTGGACAATGTATGATAGTATTACTTCTAACAAAAAAAAACGAATGCAATCAATTTGAATAACATATAGAAACTCTGTAAGATTAAAAAAAACCGTATATATTTATTATTTAAAATATATATGGTTTATTTTTTTTTGATTAACATACAAAAAACGCTACACCTTGCATTTCTTTTCTATATTACTAAAAATGAATATTGGGAAAGGCAAAAACTTGGAAAGAGATGTGATGCAAAAATAGAGAAAATGAAAGAGCTTAGATTAATAAATCTTGAAATAGAAAATAACTTCATACATATATGTATATATATATGAATTATATTATCCTTAATTATTGGCAATTTTTATTATTTTATATTTACACTTGAAATACAGAGTTTAACTGATGCATTTCATATTTGAAATAAACAAAACAAAAAAAAAAAATGCTTAAGGTAAAAAAAAAGAAAAGAAATCTACGCCAATATATAGGCATGTATCTCATAAATGCAAAAATAATTTATGCAGGAGGAATTTCAACTTAATAAATTTGTATATGGTTTGTGAAAAGCTATACCCACGAAAGAGAATTTTGGGAGGGGGGGTCGCAAAGAGAAAAAAATGGCTCTGAATTTAGTTCATAGATGGCGCTGTACACAAGCAGTTTACTCTTAAATATGCGAATCGTAGCTATATAAAATACAGAGGTGTAGCTACCGCCGTATTAATGATACGGGGCCCCCAAGCTACAGGGACTACTACACGTGTTAGCAAAAAATTGTAAGATATTAAGAAGCCAATAGAAGGCCCCTAAAGAATCTTCGATACAGGGCCCACTCAGAACTAGCTACGCCAGTGATAAAATGTAAAGTGTTCAATTATCAGCGCATTCCTGTTACTAATGCTTACGTAAGGTTCTTCATTGAGATTTTGACATTAGTGGGTAAAATATGATTGGAGAAAACACATTGAAAACGGGTCACACTTTTGTTCCCTGATATGACATTTTGAAGAGAATGGAATCGTCCTCGTAATGGTGCCTCATGCTTATCAAAGGTACCATTGTGTCTTTACCAATGCACATTCTAGGGGAGAGGTCAACGAGTGCAGTAAATTGCGTATGAAAACTGATACGAAACATCGCCCATATGTACTAAAGACTTCGGTATTCCGCATCCGGCATAGTACGTTTTAAGTATGCCGTTACAAGTGGTAATCATACAAAGATTGCACAGTATTTTGTATATTGTTGAAACTTGTTTTTCATTTTCAGAAGCATCCAATACCAGTAAATTTAGAATTTGAACGAACGGTTTACACTCAAAGGAATTCCTATACACGTTACATTTTGGTATAATTATTCAGTTTACAGATGCACGGCGGTTGCTGTTGTAGGGAAAGTTTAAATAAAGTAACTTTTTTTGTGCAATCACACACACACATCAGTAACGCTTGAAAAGAAACTGAATTTTACATTAAATATTGCAATGTGACGTGTTTCAGCTGAAGAAAATTCACAAGTTACAATGGAAATTTTTAGAAATTTTTACTCAAATTAATTGTTGAGATAAGTCGTTGCGCATTTTGAACATTAACAATCTTTGAAAAACATCCATTCCAACAACCATTACTATACATTCTAATAAATATCCTTCTAAATAACATGATTTATAACTCAGAAATAAATATCGATCATGCCCATCTCGAATTGAGAGTTTTAATGGAACGGTAACATTTTAAAAGCACACTCTTGGTTAACACATCTTCAATTATATTATAAATATTCAGTGATTTGCAAATAGTTGTGACCAATATGGATTTAATACAACTGTCTAAATAATAACTAATCACTTAAATACTTAAAGTAATCATTTAACAATACTTATAAGTGTATACCATTATCGAAAACTATTAGAGATATATAGTATTAATTCAGCAATTCGTATGATACTGAAAATTGTTTCATTTCAAAATTTCTTTAAGCATCTAACTTTTCATAAGAATTTATATATTTTAGATATATTTTAGATATATACGATGTTTAATTATTTAGGTAAATTAACTAGCTCTAATTTGCTTTTATATATTATATTTGTAGAAATTATTATCATCTGGTGATTGTGCAAAAAGGAGAAATATTTGCAAGCCTTAATATTATTCAATGTAGAATGTTGTACATTAAAAATGGGGTAAATTCTAGGTTCAATGCAATGAAGTCTCCTTTAGGAAGACACTTATTTATTAATATAGTTTGAGTTCCAAAAAGACAACAAGTATATCATTAACAAAAACTATAAACAAAGAACATGGGTGGTTTTTCATAGCGACCACATTCTTACCTCACCTGGCCTGTATTTAAGTTTAGTGGTCGCTAGAAGGCGCTTCTAAAGCTTGGTATGTTCAGTTACAAATATTATGACGAGTGGTTACAATATGTTTAATTATCATTTATTGTAATCATACTGCTTTTTTTCAAGGTTTTCAATGCAATTATAACTTTTTTTAATGCAAATTATGTTGAGGAAATAGTTAAACTTAGATTTCCCTGTCTAAATATTTAACTTAATACACTTTATAAAAATATATATCAATATTTTTTTCCCATCAAATCAAGATAAAACTTATCCAAGATAGGATGATAATTATGTGTTTTGTGTTTATCATTTTTTTTAATCATCTGTTTAATTATCCTTCTTTTTATCTATTATTTGGTTCTTTTTTTCAGTCTGATATTCTTTACGTATCAGAAAAAAATCTTTTTATAAAAATCATTCTCAATTATAATCTCGGGTTTTTTTAAAATGGACCTACAGTCCATTGCTATTAGTCAAATAAATTATTAAATGAAGCGTTAATACAAAGAAAACCACTCTTCCAATGAGGTTTTAAATGTAAAAATAACTAGCCTAATATATTAAGAAAACCACTCTTCCAGACTCAAATTAAATGAGAGAATTTGCTGTTTTTGCTTAATCTTTTTTCTGTATCTTAAATGCGTCTTCTTTTCATCTTGGAAAATTTTACACGAATAAGTGCTTGCTTTTTATTTCCTTGGTCTGTTTTTCAAGACTTTTCAAAAATGTTAAGTTCACCCTTACTTTATTTAGTGTTTTTTGGAACAGGATATTTTATTCTACTCTATCAATGCTTCCTTTTTAGTAAGTTTCCACTTAATGTTTAAATTTGTTTATACATAAGCTTATCATGAAATGGAGTTCAGTGCATTTTCTAACTTAGTTTATCGTGACGTTCTTGGATACAATAGAAAACAGATATCAAATGTTTTTTATTGTTCTACTTCCTAAGTAGGAATAATTCCAACCGGCATATTGTAGCTATTATGCTACTTCAACTTGAAGTGTGATTACTGAAAGCAAGATTATTTATCATTTCCAGATTGATTTAGTTAAAATTTCAATTTTGTTAAATAATTCTCGGTATTTCAAGCTGATAAATTATAAAATAATTTAGTTTTACTAGCAAAAAAAATATATGATCTTTATTTCTTCTTGTGGAAGACTGTCTTCCTAGAACTTCTGCAACTGTGTAGCTTATTCAAAAGAAACACGGTAGTTTTCAAATATATCAGCATGTTAGTTTGATATTAGATTAAATTAATTTCACTCTACCTAAAATTGGCACGAGGGGGGCAACTTATAACTCATTTTATTTTTGTTGTTATTGCTAATGTCACATGTTTGATGGTGTGAGATCCAGACCCACAAAATTCCTCGCGGTAAAAAGCTAGATGCACGTGACAAGCAGGTGATAATACGATGTGAATAGATTCCATCCAAGTTTTGAGGGAGAACACCCTGGAGGTGGTCAAGGGCCTCCCGCCTCTATTTACCTCCCACCAACCTCACGAGAGGACTTGCGGCTCGACGGTTATTTAGCCCCTCAGGGGGCTCACCTTCTTTAGGTGTGTACGGGTGTCACAATTCCGAGGTACCCTAGTGATCTTTTCCTTTTCCCAAGGGGTTTACAATCTTTGGTAAACTCGGGTGGCACGACCCCGGGGTACCCCAGTGATCATTCTCTATTTTCAACCCTCCATCTTGTCATCCAATTTCTTCTTTTCCCGTCCAGACCACAGACCTATGAATGTTTTGCGCAGTATAGCCAAAATTGGCTCTTGCGCCATAAAACACCAAACTCAACTCAACTCGACGGTTATTTAGAGTAACAACATAACGCAGAGGCACTACACATTTACAAACATACATGCCTTCTCCAGGATTGGAACCCAGTACCTGCGGAGCAGCAGCAGTCAGCGACTCTAACTACTATCTGGGCGACTTATTTTATTTTTACATCGAGATACTGGAACAATTCAGATTCAAATCAAGGTAACGGGAGGGGGAGAGATTTTATAAAATGGATAAATTTAAAAAAAATTATATTTATTAAAGTTTCTAAAATATTGTTGCAAATTTGCGCGCGTGACTGCAATGTTTGAGTAATATCTGATTTACTAATGGTCGAGGACAAACGGTTAGCTACACGAAGATAAATCAACCAATACACGCAAAGAAATGTAACAGATTATTTACAATAGTGCAAATTTCACTTGTTAAAAACAAACTTTAGAACTTTCCAGAAACGACTCTAAACAGTTCGACTCGCACTAAACCTTGAAAGTCTTTCTCTCTAATCAGTCAACGCACACGATTGAAATTACTTCTGAACTGAAGTGATCTGATTATTGTAGCAAATGTTTATATATCGTCATGGGAATTTCTAGAAGGGTCTATCCTAGAACTTAAGGATTCTTTGGCGATATCATATTTTTCGTCCAATTTATCACCCATGTGGCAACCCGGGTCACTTCTTCTATGGTTACCAAAATTTCTTTTATATTTTCTTTTATATTACACTGGAAAGTGAAATTTGCCTGTAAAACCCAACTTCCCACAAGGAGAGCATCGCTGCAGGGAAAACAACACATCGTGTCAATACCGTTTTATTTGAAATGTACGCATCACATTTTAATGGGATCTCCAAGCACAGAAAATTTCTACAATTAAAATACATATATAATACTATATACTTTCTCGTTTTTGTTTTTATATAAAGTAAGTTATAAAACTGAACCGTAATTTAAAAAATAAAGATCACAGAAGTTTCTTCTGCAGAAATAAAATGTAAACCCATAAATAATGAGTAATATATAAGAAAAATAAAATCAATTCCTACTTAAGTCAACAAAGAAAATTTTTATTTTAGTTCATTAAATTTAATTAATGAATTAATATTAAATAAAAAAAACTGTATTAGCATCGTGTCATCCACTGCAAGTTTTAAAAAATATATTTGAACTTGAGTGGTTAGTATTAACTTCGCCAGAAATAAAGTAGAATAAATTTTTAAAATTAAAAAATAAAATTTAATTAATGAATTAATATTTGAAAAAAACTGTACTAATGTCAAAAGTCATCCAATACAAGTTTTAAAAAAATGTATTTGAACTTCAGTGGCTAAATAAAAAGTATTTTATTAACGATTGAAAATTTGGACAAGAAATATATAGCTTGTTTTCTGACTCGCGAGGTTCTTTTTTATAGTTCCTTTTTTGTATTTTTCTATAAATTCGATCTTCATGTTTTACTTTTATATTTTTATTACGTTATTTCTTGTTATGTTCATTATCTATTATTTCTGGTTTTTGATATATTATACAAATTTCTTTCATATATGTATATATATATATATATATATATATATATATATAGGGAGAGTGTGAATTATAATAGTAGGAATTTTGAAAAAATATGTATTAAAATTAATTACTAGTCAATTATCATCAGTTTGTTTGTCTATTGGAAATCAGTGCATATGAAATTAGAGGTTTTGAGCAGAGCCCATTTGTATTTCTTGACTGAAATCTTGTTTTATATATTGAGAATATATTGAATATTGAGAAGCTTCCCACAATATTTTACGACATCTAACACTAAAATATATACAAAATCTACTATACACTTGCATACAAAATATCCTATTGTTGCCCAAACTCCAATCCATTGTGCTCAAATATCATTCCCCTAGCAGCAATTTGTAAACTAGACTGTCTGAGAGCTTTCTGAAAAGGCTCGCACTCACAGCCTGGGAGACAATTCACCATGTCAAATGCCAGAGACTTACTTAAAAAGCCATGCACTGAAACGCATTGTCTGTTCCAGTGATAAACGACACGAAGGGGTTAAATTAATTTTGTCTGTCGGGAGTGCCTGTCTAATTGATAGTGAAAGTCCACATCGATCGACACCGCCCTCGTTTGGCGAAGGTGACGGGAAATTCGTTGGATCTTCCCTGATGAAGGAAAATAATAGACAGGGATCGTCCCTTCATAATTAGAAAAGGCAAATATCAAGTAAACAAAGGACGTCGCCAGACTGTTCAAGCTCGTCTGCCAGCTTGACTGAGGGGTGTTGTTTTCTCTTTGAAGCTTTAAATGCATTTGTTTGTTGTGAATTGGTGATGTAATTTGGTTTAAAATTAAGAAATTATCTAATTGAGGGTGACATAAATCGGATTTGTTATGGTGTGAAATTAATACTACACCTCGAATTGTTTGTGAGTTGTGTAATAGGTCTCCTCCACTGTTATTATTCTTCAGTTTTTCTCACACTAGATTATCTTGTTGATTATAATTACCGGTAATTTACCAATTAAGACATAATTATTTGCTAAGTACACGTAATGAATGGCTCATTAATGATGTATAATTTAAGGTAGTTCTTTTAACTGGAATGAGGCAATTATGAGGGAATTATCTTCATTTTACTCTTAGTATACACCTATGTAAAAAAAAAATAAAGATTGTTATTGGTGGTATAAAATTACAAAATGATTATTTCATTAAAGTAAACTCGACATCAGTTTGTTAATTGGTGCTGACGTTGAAGGTATTTAATAAAATTTTATTTTAAAGCACATTCCTTAGTGTAGAGGGCATTGCCTTTATAATAAAACATAAATACATATTAATGATATATACTTTTATTGAAAACACTTTTTATTGCATATGAAAAATAAGATTTTGAAAAATAAGGGAACGATAATTTCTGTTTTGATAAAAGATGATAATTATCTAATTTCACTTATTTGTATTACCTTACCTTTTCTAAATAGGCCCAGTGGTCGAGTGATAGCGTATCGCGCTTCGACACCATAGGTGGGGGTTCTTTTGCCGGGCTGGGCAAAGTCGACTCAACCTTTCATCCCTACTGCTGTTGGTCGATAAATGAATACCAAGCTTGCTTGGAGACTTAAACACTGGGGGTCTCGCTTCAGACTGACCACCTGATCGGGACATCTGCTCAGGCATCTCAGCACCCACGTATACTGGGATGGGCGCAGTAGCCCTTGGCCCTCATGAGCTGTTGCTCCACTGAGTTTGAGTTTTTTTCTAGATATTATTTGATGGCCCTGCGGTAGAGCCACGTGGTCATAGTAGGGAACTCGTGGCTGGCGTTGTCGAGTCGTGGGTTTGAATTCTAGTGTTACTGAAGCTCAAATGTGTAGAAGAATTGATACACGTCGAGGCTCAAAGTCCTTCTGTTTGCGGGGTATGGAAGTCGGAGAGGGCTGCCTCGTCATTTGACCGTTGTTCAAAATTGCGAGGTACGTCGAAGCCTCGCATTGAATAAGCGTGTGACGTTAATAAACACTCTTTCTAAATAGTATTTGGCTATTGCAGAAAATACAGTCGAGCCTTTATTTAACGAAGTCTCTAAATCCAAGAAGAAAGTTTGTTATGCGGAAAATTTGTTAAACAGATTCATCTCGTAAATCGTAAAAAGTTCTTTGTTCCAAAAAAAAGTTCACTAAATATAGGTTCGAAGAATTGATGTCCAACTGTAATTTTAAAAATAAGTCAAGACTTTTTTAATTCAAATAATTTATTATCTTGGATTTAGTTCTTTTATGCTTCTGTTAATTACTATGCTTATACGGAGAAATTTTTATTTGTAGTGTTCAAAAACAGCTTTTGTTTTGCGATTCTTACACCTATAGAGCTCAGTGTACGTCAGATAATTATTCTGAGAATATTAAAAAATTATGTAAGAACAGAAAAATTACATATACTGCCCAATCCTGTAATAAAAAAAGGAAAAACTAATTTTATTTTTGATACCATTCTTAATATTTCTTACTTTTTTATTTTTTCTCGATTAAATACTAAAATATGATTATTTTAGTATTCTAATACTGCATCTTTAGTGAACACATTATATATAAGAAATATATAAATTAACAAAATGGAAATATCTGAATTTACATAGCAAAATAACTTTTTTTATCGCGAAGTTGATTGATTCAGTTATCGAAGATTATAGTCTCAACACATAAAAAAAACCACCCCCTCTGAAGATTAAGATCTACCATTTCATTGTACTGTTCCGAAATTGGTATAACAACCCGAATATGAGCTCACGCAATTGGGAAATTCGTGGCAAGCGTTAAAATAACACGTTACCCAGCTATCGAAAAAATATAAGCAAATAAAAAAAGGGAGAAATTCTGATCATTTGAGGAGAATGTCCCGATTATGAGAAGCAATAAAAACACGAAATTGCATTTCTGGGTTGATTCCTCTAAGATATCGCTTCTCCCTCTCGATAACATGCATTTCCCCAGCAAATTGCCGAGAACATGTCTATAAATTGTTTCCCCTTCTCAAAAAAAGTTCCCTTCCCACCTTCCCGCCATTTTTCTCTTCCGTCCCCAGAAAAATAATAAACTCGAAACTTCTCGTGTCCCTGCGAGACTTTGCGTGAGTTATTTGACGCATACTGCCAGGAACTGTTCATCCATCTTTAGATACTTTTTACAAGGGATATATGTATCCCAAATCGAAATTACCAGTTTCCGGAAAAGTCCATGAATATTTAAATTCAATATCAGAACTGAAAGAGGGACCAGCGAACAACTCTCTGTCGCTGACCGTGCAAAGAGGATTTGGAAAAGAAGAACTTTTCGACGGCGGAAAAAAACATCTAAAATCATTTGAATATGAAATATGGAGGTTTTATGCAGGCCCGGAAAAGTCATTACTTTAACGTGATGTCGTTGTATTACGATAGTGTTTGTTTTCTCTGGATCTCGTGTTGTCTCGATGACAAGGCTTATGACTATCATTAAAATAAATTATCATCAAGATGAAGAGAAAGGGAAACGTTAACGATAAGAGGGTGGTTTTAATGCAGTAGTGGTTACTGTTATCATTTGAATATGATTAATCTTGATGTATCGCTTCTGTATGCTCACATAATGAACTTTCACGAAATGCTTCTACAAACCGAGTCTGTTTAGCATCAGTACATTCATATGCATGTATGTCTCGTGTATCAAGAATTATTGTGTCGTGGTGTCAGAAGGTTTTTTTGTATGCATAGAACTTTATGAAAGCTATATTTCTTAAATTATTCAGAAAAATATTTTTATCTTCATATCATTCATATCAATTCATATATTAACCAAAATACATATTTCATGAAGCTTATTAAAGTCGATTTTTCCTATTCGTTTTAATTGGTTTCTGGGCATCACATAATACAGCTTAATGATGCGCTGTTGGCAACGAATAATTGCCAATGGATGATCCATTTTTTTTTCAATTAGTATGTGTAGTATACATAGACGAATTAAGGCATGGGTCCAGGGCACTAGCTTAGCTAGTTCTGAGTGGGAGCTGTATCAAAACTCCTTCGGGGCCCTTTTTTAGATATGAAAACCCTGTTAGTGGGACTGTAATTACAGACGTTGTGGCCCCTGTTTGCTCGGGGGCCTCGTATCATTGTTACGGCTTATACGGTGAAAGCTACGACCCTAGTCCAGGGCCTCATCTAGTTCCCGATAGGGAATTATTAAGATCATGATCCAAATAATTTTAATCATCAAACGTGTATTTGGAATTTCAAATAATATGCAATCATGTAACAGGACTAAGACAGTATTATATTGTATCTTAGTTCAAGTCACCATAGGTCTACACCATCGTGTCTAAGCTTAGGCAGCCACCATATTCCATCATTTTTCCGAAAGAGGGAATACAGTCGAGTCTGTTTGTGCCTAAGTTTGTGAATTTACACATTTATTTATATGAGAGTTACCATCTGCAGGAGTTTTGACAATGTATGCTAGATACTGCCTACTTAAAAAGATCATAGGAAGGGTGTACTTTTGAAAAGGTGCCAGATCCTCAAAACTCTTAAGATCTCATTGTATGTATAAGCTTTCGATTTTGGAAATTCTAAAAAAAATAATGAATAACAATGAATTTTGATTGAATAACTACTGATTATTTTCTTTGTAATGGAGCGAAGTATCTAGAAACTTGTAGAATTCGAAATATCCAATAACTATCTTTATTTAGATGAACTTCATTCGAGCTGATTTTCTTTTGAAGAATATTTAGTCGTGTGTGTATTTCCTTTGAATTTTATAGTGACGTTTTATAAAAACTGTTGAATCCTATATACACAAAGATGATTTGTATTTAACTGAAAATTCCCTTTTATTTTCTAGTATTTCTATGTTTAGTATCCTTGCAATATTTCAATTTATGACGAGAAACGTAAGAACAATAATTTTTGAACATTAGCAAACAAACATTTGTAATTTAAAACATCAATAATTATGATTAGTTGAAATTGATTAAGTCGATACCATATAGATTATCTAAACGGATCATCATAAAATTTATAATATTTATAATATTAAGCGTACGAAAATCAAATTAAAGTGTTCAACATTAATTTTGTAGTATCCAAAGATTCTCTGACATACTCTATCAAAAAACTATCTAGAACCCTAATTATATGGTCTAGTGCCTTAATTTTCTTCATATATTTTTGGACTTCTATCTAAATATTTAAGTCAAACGAAAGATAAAAAATAGTATTTTTTGAACAAAGCTAATTTGTCAGTTTTCGTGCTCCATCGAAGTCCATGGTTAAAGTTATCATCTTTTGTTTTTCAAATGCATCTAAAATCGATTGCCGAACGTGTTTCAATAATTCGGCATCAATTCTGATTGACTTGCTATTATCTTCTCATACCAAATATGTACCGAGAAAAACGCATTATTTCAGCGTAAACCTTTGCTTTCTGTATAAAATAGCCTGTTATTACTTTATTTTAAAGATAAAAGTGCATTTTTTGAGCTCAGTCCCTCTCATTTCTCATTGATAAAATTGCTAAGTAATGCTCAGGACATCATTAACTCAGCAAACGGCACAAAAGTTGAAAACTGTAATCAGTAGAAGAATAATCATCTCTTTCTTTACTTTTTTTTTATGTATACACATTAAGTAATTCGATTTACCATACTGTCATAGGCAGGTTTTGGGGAGGAGTAATAATCACAGGAAATTACCATGTATTAGACCAATTAAGCAGGGAGCATGTCTGAGACAAGCCTTTCCTTAATTCACGTTCTAAGACATGCGCTAATGCATATTGCAACTAGTAGAGAATTGTTAATGTGTTTATGAATAAACTCGGAGTTTTTCAGAGGAGGGTGAAATTTTTTAATGCAGGAAAACGGCTAAAATAAATTAGGATTTTCTTTATTCTTGGAGGAAGGAAGCATTAATTAATGAACGGGTGTTGCTGAAAAATTCGCTAAAGTTCGACTAGCAATAAAGCATTGAGAAATTTTGTAGAGAAGTTAAGAGTGTCCTCCTTTTTCAATTCCTACTATTAGCTCACAATCTCTATATATTTATTTATAAATTTATTTATTTATCTTGGTGGAATTTTCAATCGTTAATAAAATACATTTTAAAGCGCTCGATTGAGCTGAAATTTTATATACAGGATTATTTTTGATGACAATACAATAATATAATAATAATTAATAAAAATTAATTGATTAAAACTAATTATTCAAAGAATTACAAATATACACAACCACATTGTCATCATTTTTGGCGACTTAGCAACCCGTTTGGAGACTTGTGTCAAAATTTGAAACTGTTTTTTCTCATATTTCAAAGCATTCAGTTGAACTGAAATTTATAGACACGATTGTTTTGGATGACAATACGATACTTTAATGATAATTAATAAAAATGAATTGCCTCTTAGTGTTGTGGTTCTGTCCTATATGTATACATATTTATATTAATTGTAACTATTTAATAAAAAAGTAGCTAAAATAAAATTTTTCTTTGTTGATCTAAATAGGAATTGACTTTAAAAAAAAATTTATATTACTTGTTTATATTATTCTCACTATTAGAAACATTTGTATAAAAAAATCTATAATTTCTAACATATTTTTTTCTGCTGAAGTTCATTTGATATAAAATTATAGGTAAATATTTACTAAGGTTCTAGTATAAATATAAAATGCTTGAATGATTGAATGTTATAATAACGGCGCATTATAAAGCAACGCGAAGGCTAATGGCGACGGACCTCGTGGTTTTGAACCTTGATCAAATGACGAGGACTTTCCTGACTACCACACCACATCACCTTGAGGACATTGAGCCTCGACAGATCTAACTTGCAACAGCGCCTTTACTCAGTTGCAATAGGTCTCAAAACCATGACACGCTGGTCATGAGTTAGAGACCAAAACCGCTAGGTTACCACAGCTACAGTATGTTTGAAATTTTAATAAAGAAAATAGTATTTACAAATTGCTGTAAATTTACGCAGTTACAAATTAGAAATTAAAATTTGTTAGGATTTAAAGTATGTTGAGTAAAATATATATATATATAACTGTAGTTATTAGAAATAAACTTAATTATTTTTAAAGATTTCTTATTGTCGTGCTTTATTTTTTAATTTATTCTTTCTTGTACGCTTCCTAGCATTTAATAACGTTCTTTTTTACTTTTGTTCATGTGATATATAACTGACGGTATATATTTGTATTTTTTCAATTTTTTCCAAAAATATTATTGAGTATAATTGAAATTAAAAGTATTTACAAGTAGATTTAAATATTTGCCCCACATATAGCATGTTATGAATTTGTGGGTATCAGAAAATCCTTAAAAATTGTATGATGATCAATTGCGTTTTAAAAATATTATAAAATACTATTTTTAATCTAATTTTTCATCATTCTATGTCTATATTTTTGTAATACAAAAAACTGCAATCCTTCATAAAATATATCATCATCAATTAATGTACAATTTTAAGTACAATTAACTTTACTTTGCATCTGATACATTGTCATTACCACAAATATACAGTGATCAGATAAATTAGATGTAGCTTTAAGCAATTTCCATCTCACCCTCTGAGAAAATATCTTATCTCTTCCCAAACTTCTAAAAATACTTTATCAGTTAAGTATAGTTCGCGCACTGCGGTTTGGCGGTAAATCCCCTTTATCTGCATATACTTGCGCCAACTATTTTATCACTTTCCGAACATTTTTCAAGATTAACTTTCCAAATACGGATTCCCAAATCAACATTCCCTGCTGAGAAAATATCCCTCGTACAAAGACACCATCCTCTACAAAACGGAAACCCATCCCTTCTGTCCTTGTCACGCCTCTTGATGGACGACGTCACACTGATAAGACTCGTCTCTGCCTCTAATGATCCTGTCCCCATCCCACTGCTCTTCAACATCTTCTTCATCCTCTTTCGATGCGGTTTTATTGACGCCAGAGATGCAGTGCATGTAAACGAAGCGACAGATAAGCATCGTTTGTAGCAGAGGTGTTGTGGTCCACATGCTTGGGTCCTAATGAAGTTCCAGTACAGGGGGAAGAGAACCCTTCTCTGAAAATCATTTAGTTCCCAAAATGGTGTGATAGGTTTGTAATGGGATTTTATTGCCCGATAAGAAAGGACATCGATATTTTAGAATGGATGTCATATCGGAATTATGTCCCCAGAGTTAGTTCCATTCGGGAATTAATGCATTTTTTATGGTTTTCGCAATGGGAATGTTTGCATTCCATTGGAGGTAGTTAGAAGAACTATTAGAATAAGCAATGGTCTTTTAAGGAATGGCAATTTATACCTGAAAGTGTTTTTTCACTGAATTGAGTGGTCCATGATGGGTGCTAGAAAAATGAGATTTATTTTTTTAAAAATATGTTCCTTTTTTTTAATGCATCCAAATCGTCATGTTCCTATTTGTTTCGTTAATGAGAAGTCTTGATGAAGCGATATGCATAAAAAAAATTTTCAATTTGCAGCGACTATTTTTTTTTTTTAAATAATTTGCCTTTCTATTTGTAAAGTAATTTCACTTTTAATTTTTTGTCAGAACAAAAAACGTTTAAAAATATTTTTTAAGATGAAAATAAATAAACTAACATTCATGTTTGGTTACCGGTTAGAGTATAAGTCCACCGATATCTAAATATTTATCGTTGCTCTTAAATACTTAATTAAAGACTAACACCTCTAGAAGTTTTATGAAAAGAAGTGTTTAATTGTGAAATTTTTCTAAAGTATTTTCATCTTTATTGCGCGTAATATGTTTTGACATAACTACATCCAAGTAACAAGTAATAAAAAAAAATTGTCAATTCCTACTTAGATCAACAAAGAAAAATTTTATTTTAGCTACTTTTTATTAAATACTTACAATTAATATAAATATGTATATACATATGACAGGATCCCAACATTAAGTGGTAATTAATGTTTGTTAATTATTAAAGTATCGTATTGTCATCCAAAACCATCGTGTATAAAATTTCAGTTCAACTGAATGCTTTAAAATGTGAGAAAAAACCTTTTCAAGTTTTGACACAAGTCGCCAAAAATGATGCCAAAGTGGCTGTGTATTTGTAATTCTTTAAATATAATTAGTTTTAATCGATTAATTTATAATTAATTATGACTAAGATATTGTATTGTCATCCAAAATAATCATGTATATAAAATTTCAGCTCAATTGGGCGCTTTAAATGTATTTTATTAACGATTGAAAATACCACCAAGTTAAATAAATAAATATATAGAGTGTGACCTAATAGTGTTAAAAAATTGAATAATTAATTATAAAAATATTAAAGAAAAGGACTGTAAGATAAATTCAATATTTACATATTTAAATCTCTTTTAGGGTTCGAATTTCAATACCGTGCAACAACTTTTTTGTAACAAAACATTCGAAGTTACCCAGTGAAATTTTATGTGCATTGAAAAATATTTTGTATCGACATCATTGTGACAGTTAAATATTAGCAGTTTTAAAATATAATTTTTATTTATATAACATTTAATTTATTTATATTAACGTCCTTTACGTTATATTCTTTTATTCGAAGATAATTCATGAATACTTTACTTATTCAGCAAACAGATGTCCAACAGATGTTTTATCTGTTTCTTTTTTTTTATATTTGTAGTCAATTTATATTTAAAGATAAACATTGAATTATATGTTTATTACAAATTTCTTCAAGCTAGACAAAATATATATCTATCAAATACAATGGTTAATTGTTAATGATTTATTACTTTTGTTGTTCCATGCTCTACTTTTTTTGAAATATTGTTATTTTACCCGACATATTTAAGATTTGACATTTGATGGTTATTGAACACCCAGATTAAGTTCATAAAAAACGTATATTTACGTCCTTATAATTTAATGTATCCTGAGTATACAAATATTTTTAATTGTACAATAATAACGCGAATGATAAGTAAAAGTTGTAGCATTATGTACTGACCCTTGAGATTTCCCGTGCTGCAGCTTTTATTCACGTCTGAATGTCCCAAATATCCTATATCATGCTGAACAATTTTAATAACCCCTGCTTATGATTAAAGGTTTAATGTGCCATAAAAATTAGATTATTATGAATTTTTTGAGCATTTTACGATACAAATATTTTAAATTGAATGAAGTCATAGTGATTTTGTTAAGTCATTAGTTCTGTAGCTGCTATATATTTCGGTATTTTAAATCTTCATATGTACTGGGTTCTCAAAAAAAAAAAAATATAAAAATAATAATATTTTTTTGAATAATTTCCTCTGAAACTTTTACTGATGCATAGTAGTTATCGTTTTTTACTAGAAAACTTCTTACTACTTCCTGTATTAGTTCAATTTAATGGACAGTGCTTGTAGTTATGCCTGCTTTGTTGACAATATAGTAAAATACGTATATTTAAGTCGTCCTATAGAGAAAATTTTAAGGTGTAGCCATTATAATTTTGCATCTGCCTTAAAACTTTATACGTCTTTAAAAATATGTGTACCCACTTCGAGAATCATTGCTTTTTCTATTACCTTGTTGATGCATCAGTTTATTTTCACCAAAAGATAAAAATAAAAACACAGATGGTTAATGGTTTCGACACATGTAATAAAATATGCAGCCATATCCCCCCCCCCCCATTGAATGCATATACGAAAAACTCACTGGATAGCAAAAGATGTTCAACAAGTAAATGTTACTACAAGGTGTCAATTTCGCAAGTAACTGGTTGTACAACTTGTCATTATGGTTTAGATAATGTTCCGAGAAGAGACTAGTCAAAATGCAAAAGAAGCAAGTGTTACTCTGCATTTAATACCTATACTTCAGCGAACACAGATAACTGTAAACACATCAAATGTAGCTGTATTGTGTTTGTTCAGTGTGTATTTACCCAAGAAGGATTGAAAACGCGTCACTAGAATTGTTTGCATGTCGATGATTGATTCAGCAATAGGGCGTGCGTTCCTCAAGGCTCGATCCGCTATTATAGCTTATGCATGTCCAAACTTGGAGTATGGCACGATCCCAAGTCACGTGTGGCTGAACACTTGAAATAGCCGTTATTATTCTCAAAATGATGGCTATTTGATGTCGTTTTGGGATTTGCGGATATTTCATTCATTTTCATTGCATCAGTGGTGGAATTGAACGGTATATTGATTAAAAGCGTTGTACGATATCTAATATGCAGTTTTACTATGACGGTGGTTGATATATTGAAAGTTGCTTTATCAAGTGAAGGTCGCAGCTTAATGTTCCTTATAAGCCTTTATTTTCCTTGATGATTTTTGGAAGAATATACTATTTATGAATGAAGTTATTTATATAAGTAATAATATATCGTTCATTCATTCGTAAGTGTTCAGCATCATAATCTACCGGGAATTTGAGTGGTACGGTAGCCTAGTGGTCAAGGTCATGGACTCGTGGCTGGCGTGTCATGAATTCGAACCTTGTACTGCTGAAGACCCTTCGTGTAGAGGGGGCCGCTGCGCGTTAAATCTGTCGAAGCTCAAGCCTCCTTCTGTTCAAATTTTTCAAATAATTGGAAAACAGTACCAGAAAATACGTAATAGCGAGTACATAAAACTATTTATGAAATTTCTAGAAAGTGAGTAAACTTTTTACTGAAACAATATTAAGAAAAAAAAACATTTTTGTTATATTCTAGTATACATATCTTGTATCTATGTTTTGTAAGAAAAATATATCTAAAATCAATTTTTTCTTGTGAGATAAACAGCGAACATACATTTATGCTAACAAAAATATTCATCAATGTCTTTATCCATTTGTTCTACTCTTTTAATTATGAAACTTAAATGTACTTATTTAAATCAAGATATAAGTGACATTTAATTAATCTTCTCGTATTGACTGAGTGGTTGTTAAAGCATTTAAAGTATACTAGAGGTCAAAATAATCCAATTAGTTATCCCTTGATTCTGACAAGCAGCATGTAGATGGAGAAGAATTGGAGTTACGTTGTTCTAAACTTTAATACATTAATGAACTGAATATTAGTAGCAATATTATAAATACTACCGCAACCTTCAATAAAGCATCGTAACTAAACTTTAATAGCATGAAACATTCTATATGCATATACATCATTCATAATGTACAAAATACTTAAACATTCGAATCAGGGACGCACACAGGAATTTTCCAAGTGGAGGGGAACCGCGAAGGTCGAAAATCAACCTTTTTTGTATCGAATCTCAATACGCCGACAAGCATAATGTTTTGATTGTATCAATTGTCAAAAACAAAAAAACAGTAAAAAAATAAATTATTGAATAAATAATTAGCATTATTTAAAAAATTGTTTTATTAATAACGAATACTTAAATTATCAGAAAGCACAAAAATTTATGTGTTTACTTTTCTCATAATTATTTAGAAATGAGTGTTCTGATTCTTTGGCCAAAGAAGCCAGAGAGCGTGGCCAACCTTGTACCACCATCACACTTGCTGATGCAAACGCTGTGATCAGATCCAGATTTTTAACCATGAAGAAACCATGTAACGGGTTCTATTCGGGCTTCTACTAATCCTCTTTGGGGAAAATATTCTTTTTAACTGGGATTTTAGTTTGAACACCGCCGTACAGAGGAGTTGGTTTTATGTAAATGCGAACTTCTATTTAAATGCTAATCGTTGATTAGGCCAGATAATGATTAAGAGAGTTGATCTTAAGCGGAAAGCCTTAGTGACAGAGATCGGTGATCACACCTCGTAATATTAAATCTAAAGGAAGTATGCATAGAACAGTGGGAAACTTTATGGCTGACGAGTTAACAAGTTGGAAGTTAGTTAGTTAGGATTGTACACAAGATCATAACCCAGATAAGTGCTTCCATATATTTAATAGGATTAATAATTATTATTGCTCCTCTGGTTTAGTAATTAAAGTGCATTCCCATTAGTGTTAAAACCTGAAAAAAGTAGTGATAAAGACCATGTCTGTTTCTTGCTCGAACCCTCTCGTACCCGCGACTTACGGACCACTCATAACAGACTTAAAACACCCCAAGAATCTTAAGTCCATAATCACACGACTAAGAACTCATCATTACAAGGGAATGAAAATCCACCCTGATAAAACAAAATCTTACATACAGTGTAAGATTTTGAGAATTCCAGAATTTGTGATTCCAGAGTGCCTGGAATTTCAACCGTTCACACCAAAACATATTTTCGAGTGCCCAGTTTTCACAGCAAGAGTGCCAAGCTTTCACCTTTTCACTTATGGACCCACTGTAGGATATCCTCAATAGACAAAACGTTCCGGAATTGGCAACCGCAATAGCTGTCACCGGTGGTGGAATCTAGAGTGTTTATTTGCCAATTTCATGGGCATGAAAACAACATAATTTAAAAATATAATGCAAATGAATAGTTCAGTTCTGAGAATAAGATGGTACTTCATGTTCGAATTCAGTTCCATTTTAAAGGGGAAGAAAAAGAGGAAATAAATTTCATTTCTGCATTTATTAAAACCGAAATTATTGTTAACATTGTTTGGAATAATTTTACGAGCTGTATACATCAGATTAAAATCATTCAGAAAAAAAATCAAGGGTGGAGGAAGGTCGTCCAGACCCCCGGAATCCCCCCCCTTGTGTGAGCCATTGATTCGAATTAACAGTAGTATCTTGACTACAGCTTAAAGCTATACGCCTTAACGCCAATAACACACTCGCGCGCATCTCGCATGTGCGTTGAGATAGGGATTCTTTTTAATTAGAATTTTCTAAAAATTGATAGTAATCAGTAAAAGGTATTTCGCTATATCAGTCCAATTTAAAAATGCATGAGAGTAAGTATTTATTCCAGAATTTAGAAGATAATTAAATGAATATTAAAAAATTTAATAATTTTTTTCTTCGTAATATCTTTTGTATTCATTTGCGCCAAATCGAAATTCGCACGAAAAAAAATCGCAACCGATAATCTTTTTTAATGAAAACTG
>BMAV01018667.1:562943-590193 GCA_019973955.1 Trichonephila inaurata madagascariensis | reverse complement strand
TCGCACGAAAAAAAATCGCAACCGATAATCTTTTTTAATGAAAACTGTGGAATTGAATTCTTTTTTTTAAAAAAAAAATAATTTTATTCTTCAGAGATCTCACACACAAACCATCAAATTCTTACGAAAAAACAAACAGAATATTAATCATTTTTGTTTTTCCTTTTTTTTTTTTTGTTTCAATTTTTATTTTGTTTCATCATGGTGAGGAAAAAAATCAAAACAATTCGATCCACGGAGCAAGCTTCTGCGAAATACGAGATGTCAGTCTTCATCTCAAGTTTTAGCACTTTCCTCCCGACTTCTAAAAGATCTTTGAATTCCGCCTTACGCATTGTTTTCTATCTTCCATTTCCAGTATCCATCACATCCATTGCTCAAGGCGTTATTTTTCGTTTCGTATTTTTTTTTTTTTTTTTAATATTTTTCCAATTTTTTTTTCTTTTATCTGTGGCTGATGTTTTGTTTTTAAGAGTGGTCCCATTCTTTTCACCTGCCTTCACTTCGACCTTTCGATGTCTTGATAGAATCTTTTGGCATATCGAGTTGAGTTGTCAGTAGTATGGATAAAAGTAAGGTATAATCCTCGATCAATCTTTTTATTTTATTTTTGTTTATCAATATAAATGCTGTTATGCATCCTATGCATCCAAAATAATATATTTTTGAAGAAAAAAAATAATAAATAAAGTGTTGGGTTTTTTAAAAAACAATTCTCAAGTCGCATTTATTGCATTATAAATTCAAAACTCTCCATATGTATCAAATAAAAAAATATTTGTTACGAATAAAAAAAACATGTAATAATGATTATAAGCTTTTTCTATATACCCAAATCCCAACAAAACCCACAAATACCCAAACAAAAGATACAAGATTAAACAATTTCTGTAACCACTCTTGTTTTTATAACTGACCGTCTCAACCAGCAGAAGGGCTCTCTAGCGACTACCTATCTTCAGTAAAGACCAGGTGAGGAGACAATGTGATCGCTATGAAAAACCGTCCATGTTCTTTGCCCATTGTGTGTCTTTGTGTAATCTAACTTAAATTACAATATTACATTATATTAACATAAATTACATTAATTACATTATATTAACTTAAATTACACTAACAGACTTTATTGAGCCTAACCCCGAATTTGCAACATTTAATTAAATCTTTTCATTTAACGTTCTACTGTTCTAAATGAATGACATATATATATTAAATTAACTATATAAGATAGATTCTTGCTCGCTTATTGTAAATATTAAGCTTTATCATTTGTAGATAAAAATATGTTTTCTTTCGTTTGTTTTCAAAACAATATTTGTGCGAAGAATCTTAAGAGAAAAAAGAAAACGAATTCAGATAATAAAGTAAATAATTCTATATGTCTAAAAACGTCATTCCGCATTTGCATGAATGATTGTGTAGTTTATTTTTTTTCTCAAAGAACTAGCGTGTTTCTCATCACTAGTTTAAAAAATATCACGGCACATTAAATCAGACATACACTTATTTGTCGACTATACTACCGCGCAAAATGTATATTGATCAAGTTTGTGGTAAACTATTCTGACTGCAGACTGCATTTCGTATCTCCAGAAAATCCAATTCACTATTTCTAGCTATTCAGGAAAGATATATGGAGTTTTCAACTATTAGATTATTTCAAATGGAATTTATACTTTTGCCATTGTGCGTTTTTATCCTTTACGCTGAAGTGCAGAATTTTGAATCAAGTTTTTTCGTACTTTCAAAAAGGTTTGGAAACAATTTCTTTGAAAGACTTATTCGTAAATATGTCTTTTTGACTGTAATAAAAAATATTGGCAAAAAGAAGTTATCGATGTAAGCCACTTAAAAATGCTTCTTATTTTTAACTACAAATATTTATGTATCTCCTATTTTAGTGCATTATTATTAGTGGTATTTTATTCTTTTCAACTTAAAAAATTAAGTGCCGAGCTACATTTCGTAGAAAAAAAATTGTTATTCTATAAAGTAAAATTTAAAAACTGTAAACTTGTGTTATTATTTTTTCTTGTAACCGTATCAATTTTTTTTTACTTAAAAATTTGAACTCCAATTACATATAACAAATAATGGAAACTATTAGATCAGGGGTGGCCAACCCAAACGACCTCGTGGGCCACTTCGGAAGAACTTAACATATAAAAATATATATCTTTATATAAGATTTGGATCCATTACAAACATTTGTTGGAGTGAAAATTTAAAACAGACTGATATATTATTATTGTTTTCATTGTTTTTCATGTATACAAACATAGAAAGTATAATAATAATAATGCAATGATCAAACAATGTTTACTTTATTTAATTAGTGAGATATTTGTTAACTCTTTCACTTAGTTTTTGCAAGTCGATCCCAATGCATGTGTATTTGCGTGTCGTAATTGATGTCGCAGATTTTCGTGCGTTAAGTTTGAGCACGATTAATGTTTGATAAATTTCATATATTTTGTAAGTGGTCTAATTTTATATTAATACAATGAAAATTGCTAAATTTTTCGAATTTTTATCACATCGCAAACTTAAATGAAAACAATTTTTGTAGAATTTTTAAATACTTGTTGCTTCTACTCGAAAGATCTCAATCATTGTGATTCTAGTAATAATCAAGAGCGAACTGTGTAAATCAAATTAAAAATTAGAAATTATATTCTTAAAACAAATTAATCTGTGTGAATCTGGTAATCTATCTAATAAATTAATATTAATATTATTATAATCAATTAATATGAATAATTACTGCCTATTCTAATTCTAGTTAGCCCCCAGCCGGATCTTACAAAGGATCGCAAGACCGTAACATAGGCTTTGGTCCCCATAGAGTCTTGCTCTCCCCCCCCCGCGATGCGCGGTGTATGTTATGTCACTGCCCATGATGTATTTTTGTGTAAAAAATTATGGATAAGTTTTAAAAAGTCATATTGCCTAGTTGATCATAGACTATAAAAACAATAAAAGTCAGAAATTTTTTCAAAAAATATTCTTTCTACTATTTGACTTATTGTCTAAATGAACTGAGACGTGACCAACATATTTTAAAATAACAAACAATGCTGACAGAATGGGATACGTCCAAATTTTCAAGTGACCTATGATCTAAAACATCACTTCGTCATACCTTCTTTCCAAGAAAGCAAAAAGAAAAAACAAACTTTACTTTTGAGGGAAATTTTTTTTTCGACTCTTGTTTCCCGGCTTTTGGACCAGAAATAATGATTTTGATCTCTGTGCCACCATGCATAGACAAATTTGGGAACGGAACAACAACATCCTACAGATTTCTGCGGACACGCAGATGTGACCATGCGACGGTGAGCAACTGAGGTTATTCAACCAAAGAAATCTTGCTTTTTTTGTCGGAAAGAGACAAAGTTAAGGTACAAAGTTGCTATGTGGGTTTGCCTACGATTTCGCAAAGGATTACTTTTCGGTATTTTCACTCTTTTTCCGTTTCTCTATTCTTTCAACAATTGTTATGGATGAAGACATCCGCTTCGGCACGCAAAGTTATTATTGTTAGAGTGGACATGCTGTCTGAGTTTGGTGTATGTCCGAATCTATTGGACAGTTATTCAAATTGTAGAGAGCATTCAGATAATCACAGCAATAGAAGTCAATTTCTTTTTCAGTGAAATTTTAAAAGATGAATTGAGTATGCAGTGATTAAATTTAGGCTACTTTAAATTATGTAATGTTTAATAATGTATTCTTCGAGCAAACAAAGAAATAGAGCCCTAATTTTTTTTTAAATACAAAGCTTTTATGCATTCTGCGTTATACATTTGATAACATAGTGATCCATTTATATTGCGAAAAATGTTACGAAAAATTGCGTAATTTCTCGGCAGTTATAAAAACTCCAATGATCATGTATGAAAATTGTATTGAGTATAAATTCGAGATATGAAGACAGTGGCGCGTAAATAAGGGTGATGGTAGTTGCGTAACGGAGAATATTAGAGCCAGCCCCTACAAAGTCAAGTTTTGTGACCCAAGCCAGAGCTTACAAAGGGTACGTACTTGTCAGCCAGACTTTGGGCGGGCTAGAGTCCTGGACCCCCGCGCAATACGGGTGTTGCTGAGATGTACGTTACGCCACTGGGTGGTGGGGTCACCCACCTATAGACCAATAGATTTTCAATTTTTACCACAGAGATTACCCCTTGGTGTTCTCATGTCCGTGTTTAGAATGTACACTCTTGTAAGAGAGATGTGTACGCCACTGAATGAAGATATAATTACTTAAAATAATACTGCATAATTGCTTAATTATGTAGTAATTGATTAAAATAAATTGTTTTTTTAATTAAAAGGAAGAAATCAAAATTCGTACACTACAAGAACGAAGGTTTTAGGTACACACAAAAAAACCTTTGAATATAGAAAATAGAGAACATATATATATAATTGCTAATTCGAGCTTAAAGTTATATTATTTAAAAGTTGATTTTAAAATTATCATACCTTGGTTTTGATTGTAGATTTTCTGAAGATGTGTACACAATGAGTTGACAATTTTCTAATTATTACTTGTTTATAATATATTGATAATTTTGAACTAAATTTGTTAAAGAAGCTTACATATGTGTGCTCACATATATGTAATAATTCCCAATAATTTAATCTTCTATAACTTTTTAATTATCTATGGTCCATTCCTTCAAGGACCCACGCGTAAATAATAAACAAGCTACCCGCCTAATGGGGATCATGAATTCCATCCATCCATCCATTCACCCAGATCATATGATTCCCCGCTTAATATAAATAGCAAGATCTCTGCAAATATTCCGCCCTTCTTGCTTTTTGTCTGCCTTCAATATGTGTAACCGGCTACAACTTGGTTTGTGTTTTGTGTCCCCCTCATGTATTGTTGAAACGCTACGTTAATAAATTTAAAATAAAATGGAATATCACAAAATGATGCCTCGTCAATCCAACCTCCTCCAATAAGAATTAACCTCCACTATATATATATTTCTATATAAAATTTAAAACCTTTTTTTATTATTCCTCTCCTTGAGAAATTCATTATAGTTCTCTTTTCTTAGCTTCATTTTAATATATTATCAGGTTTTTCTTCCACGTGTTGTATTAGGCTTAACTTTTCAACTTGTTTTTTTCCCCTATTATGTCGAAAATTTCTGCTGTACGGGGAAGGTTGGATCCATAAAGCATTGCTAACCCTAATTCGCTGGCCTAATTCAGCGACAGCCTTAGAAAATCATAATAGGTCTCCAGTTTAGTCCAAAAACTTTTTTGTATCTACAATTGTTGTGCCTGGTGAATTCCAATTTCTTCCTGCTTTAGCACTGTTGGTTCTAGTACTTCACTTTTATTTTATATTACTATATATATATATGGATATCTTAAAATCATATTTTATTTACGCATTATAATTGCAAGCAAATGAATATTATCAATATATTATCAAAATATATCAGAAAATGTATCAAAGAACGAAATCTAGTGACGAAAGTCGAACATTAAAATTATCATTATATCCCAAAAGATTTCATTAAAATTGAAATCCTCCAAATGGTCATTCAATACGGGTATTTACTTATCTATTTCAAAATATTACAGTGTGCATATGTTTTATACATCCATTTATCGTTCAGATTTTAATCCGAAAGTTGTGGTAAATTATATGAATAGTACAGAACTAACTTATTTTGCTCATGAATGTACCAACGAATTATTTCGACTCATTCATGTTCTAGTTTAACTTTAACAAGATTCTCTTATGCTAGCGGATTATCAATTAGAAGTCAAACTGAAAAAAAGAGCCCTATGTTATTTATTGTTTAAAGTATACTGGAATATAATTGAAACTAACTATTGGGCAATTTTAATAAGATTTGTCCTAAGATAAATCCGGGAGATATGATATTCATTTCCCAAATAACTTAATTTATAAAAGTCATTCTACTTTTATCTCCAAATAACAATGGATTGAAAAGAATTCCTTCTTAAAAAAAGATTATTTGATGAGATTTTCTCTGAATTAATATGCAAGGAAATACATTTCCGCCGTGATTAACCCTATTCCACTACGAAATTAAATAAGCATAACCAGAAATTCTATTAGGCAGTTAGCCAACTGCCAGAAGAATGACCTTGTAATAAGTAATATGTGTCGGAATACATGGCGAAAAGGCGTAATGTTGATATTATAAATCTTGTTGCTATGAGTTAAATGTGATATAAAACATATTAGAAAGATTTCCTTGTTTTCAGTTACGGCAAGCTTTTCGCAAGAATTATTTTTTATGCTACCAAATCCTCATATAAAGTTAGTTATTCAAATTAGAGTAATTTTTTTAGGTAATTGATGCACATAAGTAAAACGTAATGAATTCGAAAGAAATATCGTACAGAAAGCATTTTAACTTGTTTTAGAAAAGAATGCCGTCAGAATGGTTACGAGGCCAAAGCGGACAGTGGCTACAGCGAACACGCGAGGGAAGCGGGATGGGCAGAGAGGACTTTCTTGCACCTACTGTGTTGTTTTCCTAATCACTCACATGTCATCTATTGTGCAGTTTCGACCCTTCATTATACTGTTACTTACTATCAATTTTTAAATATTTATCTAAAAGTTTCGATTTTTATTACATTTCGCTATATTTAAAATGAATTCTCACTATAATAGCTTAACAATTTAATGTAAATAATTAAATTTTATTGGGAAAAATGTATTTATCTTTGTAATTCGATAATCATGTTCAAAAATAGAAAATTTCTGTAAAAAAAAAAAGCGTTATCCCACGTTGAAAGGATTTGCCACTTAAAATATTGTTTTAAATTACATTTGTGATTTTTAAAAGCATTTATTTACTTATTTATTTGCTCCTTTTATCTGTTCTAAGATGGGGGGAATGTGGCGCTCTAACTATGATGAGTTTCGGAGTGTCCGCGTTCTGACCGCGTCCTCTTTACCTACACTACCGTCAGAATTTTCTCGTTTAAATACAAAGCATGTTTGGTCTAAAGCAAGGGTTCTTAAACTTTTCGGAGTTGCAACCTCATTTTCTAGAACAAAAATTTTGTGCGACCCCATAAACATTGCGTAAAGTTGACACACGCTTTGGTACTTCTTTTTTTTTTTATTTGTTGCATATTATTATTTTGTTTTTGCGGTTAATAAACATCCACAATAAGTTTTTACTTTGAATATAAGAATTTAGAAATTTTATTCAAGTAACAAATATTAAAAAAAAAAAAAAAAATGTATAATGTAATTACACGGTAAATTATACATAAACTATAATCTGTTTATATAGCGAGTTCACTTTTGAGATCATCGCCTTTTATTGACAATGGCAACTGCAAGATTTAAGTATCAGTGGGAAGAGTGCGTTTGATTATTTTCAATTATGTTATTAAATATTGAAATAATAATCTACACGTATCCAAGTCAGCATCCAAAACTACCCCTTCTTTTAAAGTTTAGTAGAAGGGGGAAGTTTTGAATGCTAATGAAGGTCTGACTGGTTTGCTGAGTGTCAACAAGGGAGATGAGCGAAGGGGGTTATACTCGATGACGATGGATAACTAAAGTTGGGATGCTGGTACAATTAAATTATTATTATAATTATTAATGGTGGACAGTTATTTTATGCAAAAAGATATACAAAAATTCTAAAATTTTTTGTCGACCCCAGCCGCAAGTCACATTTGGGGTTGCAACCCCTAGTTTAAGAAACACTGATGTATTGCAGGGGTAGGCAAATAGTGGCCTGCCAAGACAGAAAATCCAACTTGAACCCAGGTTTTCTTGTATAAGAAATCTATTGGGAAAATATTATCTATATTTGGGTCAATTATAGAATTTATATTTGTCAGCATTTTTTTTTCCATGGAGATCTACAACAGTAAATATAGAGGAAGTTGGTTGAGATTAACTAGCAGGTTGAGAATTTGAACAAGCAGTCACACTCTTGATTCCAAAACAATTGTAGAAAAGTGTGTCAGGCTAGATTTTTCTGATTCAACCGTGTCCAAAATTAAATCTGCTTGCAGCTATAGATGATAAATAAATTGAATAACATCTGTAGCTAATATTTAATAAATAAATTGAATAAAACATCTGTAGCTAATATTTAATAAATAAATTGAATAAAATACTGCCACTATTTTATTTAACTTATACTTGTTGAAGCGTATGGTACAATTTATATCTATTCTGAGATTCAAAGTTAATTAATGAATGCAATCAGTTTGAAAAAGTGCAACCCTGTGCAGTAGTTCTCCGTGGGCCCTGTATCAAGATTCTATTGGGGTAGATGAAGGGGTTGGATCAAAAAAGATGAAGTTGGTTGACATTAACTTACAAGTTGAGAATTTCAACAAGCAGTCCCCTTCTTGATTTCAAAACCATTTTAGAAAAGTGTGTTATACTAGATTTTTCAGAATTAACCACATTCATTTCCAAAATCAAATCTGCTTGCAGCTATAGATGATATGAAATAAATTGAATAAGATCTGTAGCTAATATTCAATAAATAAATTGGATAATACTGCCACTATTTTATTTAACTTACATTCATTGATGCTTATGGTACAATTTATACTTTTTCTGAGATGCAAAGTTAATGAATGCAATCATTTTGAAAAAGCGCGACCCTCCGGACCGGCGTAGCTAGTCCTCCGTAGGCCCTGTATCAAAATTCGAATGGGGACCTTATTTGTAAGTATTTAAATATTATACATGTTAGGGGCCCTGTTGTGTTGGGGCCATGTATCGTTGATACGGTTGATACAGTGTTAGCTACGCCCCTGGCTCTTTTGTATCCTCCATTTTTACAATGTGGCCCTCGAGCCAAAGCAGTTGCCCATCCCGTACATAGAGTGGCCGCGGTAGCTGAGTGGTATAAGTATCGGACCGTGACTTGCCTTGTCACGAGTTCGAGCCCAGTACCACTAAAGACCCGCCGTGTAGGGCAGCGATTCACGATAAATCTGTCGAGAGCTAAAACGTCCTCCCGTTGGTGTGGTGTGGTAGTTAGGAGAGGGGGTGCCAGCTATGATGTCGTCCACGTCACTTGACCATGGTTCAAAACTACGTGGTCCGTCGCCAAAAGCCCTCGTGTTGCTGAACAGTGTGACGTTAATATTCAATCAATCAATCAAATCCCATACATAGAACGAAAATTTAGGAATTTGCACAAATGTAGTGATATATTTTGAAGCGCATGATATAAAAAGAACTGAAATTCTTTCTTTAAAAAATTATCTTCAAGTACATGAGAATACTTTTATAGTTATGTAATGGCTATTTTGTATAGTTAACTCAGGTGCCTATCATCATAAAAATATTCAATTCCCAAACTTTATCATAAATAATAGCTACAACTACAAGAACTATTCAAATGTGTACGATGACTCTGTGGAATATTGTAATATATTTTAAAGTACAGTAAATTGGATAATAGTAATGATTGGCTAATATTACTTAAAAACGCGTGTATTAAGTTGATTTACAATTGAAAGTATATGAAACAGAATTGACATTTACAGAAAAAAATTAAGTATTAATAATCTTTTTTGAGAAAAAAAAAGATTCGTTAATATTATCAAGGATATATGTAAACCGTGTACCTGCGTTTCAAAACATTATATAGAAAGAAGGAATCTATTACAATAGATAGAAAATCTATCTATTTAAAAAAATTAAGTTTTAAAATTAAAAAAAAATGATTACGTAATTGTGCAGTTATTTCAGAAAGATTTCGAAAATTATTATCGTTATTATGAGTAACTACCATCATTAAATCTTTAATGATGAACATTAACATCGAGTACGATTATGAGTTGGTTTTTTTTCTTATTCTTTGATACTTATTGATTTTTCCCCTTTTAAATAACACAGAAAAATATTGTTATTTTTGGGGACCTAAATTGAGAATGAATATTAGTCGTTCCTAAATTGTTCGTAATATTCGTATTATTACAATTTGTTTGTTTTTGTGTTTCGTAAGCAAAAATATTTTTCTGTGTTCATTGTTGTGATGCTAATGACTTTGAAATTTAAAAAAAAATTTATTTTCTTCTTTTCGTAAATGTTATGCTTAGTGTGTATATCTTAATTATGACAGTCTTGTCACTTATATATGACTTAAGTGTTCATCATGGAAATTATTTTAAAACTTTTATTTCGCTTGATAATTGTACCTTTATTAGTACTTTTCCTTTTCGCCGGTGCTTGCGATAAAGTCGCCAAAAATGACACAACTGACGCCAAACGGAATATTCTCGATGGTAACCTTTTACCAACACATTTTCAAAACAAGTTACAATCTTTTCTTATCAATAACGTCTTTTTTCCTCATACATCAAAAATAGAAGAAAAACCAATGAGAACTAAAATTTAAAACATTTTTTTATTATGTGTATATTGCGTGTTGTCGCCAATAAAGCTAGTTTGGCGAGATTTTTGCCGATAAAACAGAAAAGTAGCAGTTTATTTTTATTTCGAAGAGTAAAATTGAAAAATATCGATTCCGAAATAAGCTGTTGAAATAATATATATATATATATATAAACAGGTTCAATTTTTTTTTACTTTATAAAATTTTAAAAATAGTTTTATACCCGCTCTTTCCCAGCTGGAGGGTGTAATTGGTTAGGCGCTTGGCATTGTATGACAAAGTTTACAGGTTCAATTTCGGTCCATATCAATGCATTTTCTTGATGTAAAAAATGAGTATCTGTCGTATTATTATGCGTCATGCTAAAGATTTCTAGAGTTCCTGTTTGGCTTATTTGCTCTCGGAAAAATTAAATTCCTGGAACCAATCTGCATCGTTAGAACTCAGGTGCCTCCTCTAGGGAGGAAACTGGGCGTCAAAATTACTTTTGGCAGTTAGTATATATCTATATGGTGCCGCACTAAAAAATGATACCAGCTCCCGGAAAAAGTACTAGATCTCTCTCTGCAATGATAAAAGTACCACAATCCTTAGCTCCATTTGGAAAGTAAAAATTCCCGTTTTTTGATGATATTTCTAATGTGGTTTTATCAAAATGCATTTTGTGGACATTTATATAATGGTTCTTATTTTGATGTAAGCACACTGGACTAGTGGTTATGAGAACTTGTGGCCGGTGTATAACGATTTTTAGTACTGGTGCCATTGAAGATACGCCATGTAGAAAAGGCTGGTGCACGTTAAATGTCGAGTTCTAAATGCCGTATCACACATACACGTTTCAAGCAATTTTTACTCGGTTGCCCTAGCAACGGCTTAAGAACAACTTTTTTGCTAGTGAGTTCAAAAAGTTGTTCCAAATAAAAGTTGCTTGAAATTCCAGCCAATGGGGTTCTTCGGCGCCATACGTCATAAACAAGATGGCGGTTTCGGTTTCATCTAATACATCAGATATGCCGTATAATATTTTAATGGTGTATAATATTTTAACGGCGTATAATATTTTAAATGGATGGTGCTCCATTTCTTTTTACACCCATCAACAAAAGCGCGAACGAAATAAAAGAAATAATTTTGGATGTTCGATTTCCGAAGCAGAAAAATCGGTGAGTAATTTTTCAATGCGGAGATAGACCGCGGCTGACGTCAGAGCATGTCGTTTTGTTTACGGCAACACTTCCCCCTCAGATTAGGTCAAAAATTGGACAAAAAGTTGCATGGAAAATGTACGTGTGATACGGCCTTAAGTCCTCTAGTTGGCATAATGTGATAGTTTGGAGAGGGGGCTACCAGCACATTGTCGTCGTCACCTTTTGACCAAATTTCAAAATTATGAGGCTCGTTGCCACAATAGCCCTCTTATTGCATTTTAGGGTGACGTTAATATAACACTCTCACTCACTGTAATTTTAATATTTTCACGTATTCTTAATATTCCATTGATAAAAATTCACTGCAATTTTAATATTTTCTCGTATGCTAAATATTCCATTGATGAAAATTTATTTTGCACAATTTTGATAACAGTTTTTATTACATATTCCCAACAAAACGTAGCTATATTTCTTTTATAATCCTATTCGTAAATTAATACTAAAAGCAAGTTTATCCTTAAGAAGAAAAAGGTATATTCTAAAACTATCAGAAGGCAGAAAAGCATTAGCTATTCTAACGATTTAAACAAGAAAAATGAAAAGCAACATACGCCCGATAAAACATAAGGCTTTTACATCAAAGATAAAGCCTTACGTCTCATTATCTTAAATAAATGAATCTGTAAAATATGTAAAAAAGATTTTCCTGCTTATGAACTGTAAATTTGCTCTTCCAAAAACATTTTTACGTTGTTTTAGAATACGTGCGAATGTCAAAAGTAAGTAAGCGGAATGTTATCGAGACGAAAGAATTACGTAAATTTGATTATAATCTTGTCTGAGAAATTCTTGATACATTTTTCCGTTGTACAATCACCAATGCAATTATACTGCTTCCTGCCTTTGCAATTGTCTTCCTTTTGTTGTTTGTTATTCTAGAAGATTGCACGTGCGCTCTTGATTATTTCCTTTTTGGAATAACTTCCGATTTTATTACATTCACAGTTTTATCACATTTTAAATGTTTATTTTATTGGAGGATACAGCTGCTTCAATCAATTTTTATTTCCAATAGAACGGTGTCAAAAAAATTAAAGAAAAACTTCTCTGACAATTTTCGTCTGCGTGTTTGATTGTTTTTTTGGTAATGATGTTTTTGTTCTTATTTTGGATTCATGTGTTCGTGTGGTTAGAAGCTTGGATATAAACATTAATTTAACATATACAATATTTGAATATATAATATGCATTAAAAAATCATAGAAATTTCACGTAGTGTAAAATGAATAAAATTTGTTCCTTTATTTTCTTATTATAAGAAAGAAAGAGAATAGAATGTTAGCATTATAGAATTTGTTCCGAAAACTAAAAATAAATTCTTTTTTAAAAAACAAAATCAAAGATCGTCAACACGTGTTTGGACTCTTTTACATACAATATATTTCTTTTTACTTACAATTTAATGCAAATATTAAATCGAAATGATGGAAAAGAAAAACATATATTTTTATGAATTCTTATGATTGTCCTGAAAAAATTATTTCAACCACAGAATGTGAATTTTTTATTTTTTTTTTTTTAATTTTGAGAAATGTCTGAGAACGTAAAACCTATATTATCATCAATAAAAATCAAATTTTTCAGGAATGGCAATTTATTTCGTGCAGTCGGTAAACGCTAAAATGCTCTATCAAGTATGACTTTCATTAAGAGTCATTCTCAATACAAATATTCAAATATTTTTTTATTACTAAGCCAAATATTAAAGAATTAAAATCCTATTTATTTATAACATCGCACTACGATTTTTGTTTATTGTTTGTATATAACCAGAGAGGATATTATGTGTTATTTCAAGATTTACCTTTTGCAATGGGCTACTCATCTGACATATTAATCACGTGATAACAGTAATCACACATTTCCACTTTATACATTAATGCAATCCCGTCTTTACATCCAATCAGTTCATGTGCTTCGTTGTTGCCAACTTTTGGTTTTTACAGAAACCTTCTTTTTAAAAGTACACATTTGTAAGTAATAATAACTCATATAGTAATAAAAAAATATATATTTTTAAGTTTGTAAAACGTTTTGAAGAATTCTAATACTTAAAATTTTATCTAAATTTTACAAGCAGAATAACAAGTATGTCTAACGTCAATTTTGAATTCAATGGAGAACACATGATTGAATTTATCATGTGACCATAAATATAGCTCATTTTATATTTTCATGCCCAAGATTGGAAGAATTATCAAACATTAATTTCATTTTGGGAATTTAACAGTAAGGATAAAGTCCCTCGCCCTGCCTCGATATTTCTAAATAACTCTTATATTTGTTTTAAAAAAAATCAACATTGTTTGTTGAATTTAGTGAGAACTCATTTTATTACATGTACGCCACATTTTATGTTTCCATAACGCAAAATCAGTAAGAAAGTTTATTTTTTCCCTTGAAAATGGAGAGCTACATTTGTGAAAATATTTGATGATTAATTTATTTCTTTATTTAAAAAAAAAAACGAACTGAATTAAATGAAGTTGTTTTTTTTCTTCGCTTAGTCAACGACATTCTACTGACGAAAAGTCAGCCATCTGGAAAATACTCTTCAACGTCTCAACGACAGCTGCTTTTCAGAAAATGCTATCAATAAAATTTGATTAGAAGAATTTCGAAACATTTCATTATGTTTATTGAGAACTCTGGCATGTAAATTTAAATAAAAACGGGAGAATGCTGTGATGAACAGCGCTGTTGGTTAATCTTCACAATAAAGTTTTTATTTATCGTTTGTTTATATTTGCTTGAGAAGGCCGAGTGGTAGCGTGTCATGCTATCTCTCTTCAGACTGACCACTTGATCAGGACATCTGCTCATGCACCTCAGCGCCCAATGGTCACGTGTATTGGGATGGGCACAGTAGGCCCTGGTCCTCATGGGCTGTTACGCGTTTGAGTTATATTTGCTTGTAATGGAAATATAACTATTTAATTCGTTTTAAAGTATAATGTTCGGATTGCTTTGTTGAAGCTGGTGTAATAAATGTAAACAAAACTGTAAAAAAAGCTTCTTATTTATTCAGAACAGAATCTGGTAACACTGTTTAACTCTTGATTTTTTTTTTTTTTTTTTCAATCCAAATGATATGTTTCAAAATGAATTAATTTACTTCAAAAACTGGTACGAACAAACGATAAATGAAAGTTAAATCACGTAGCTTAATTAATAACGCTGTGCCGGCGTCCACTACATTTTTTATTGTACTCTGTGTGTTTTGTTCCACATAAAGGTTTTAATGAATTTTCTCATCAAAATATTTTTTTTACTCTTGTAAAGCTTTTATAAAAAAGTTGATAATACATTTGATTTGACGCATGTCTGTTTTTATCCTCCTTGACGAAAAAATATTTTTTTAAAAACTCTATACAATAAAATACTCATATACTTTCAGATTAAAAAAAAAATTACAGTATGCTTGTGACAGCGCCCTACCTGTTTTCCGGAGAGAGGGGGTATTTAGTGTCTTTTTTACTTTTTTTTTCTTTTAATTTTCCACCACTCACGGCAGGAAATTGCATTGAGGTAGTAGTGTGCTGTTTTTTTCGTGCCGTTCTCTTGTTTAATGGTAGGAACTACGGTGCATTTAATTTGCGTATTCAACAAACGTGAGATTAAGGTTTGTATAACACTGCAGCACACAAAAGCGAAAAACCTTTTCCTGTTTTTCGTCGTTATGGAGGTCAAGAGCAGAGTCGTTGTGACGTTTTTCTCTTTATGTTGGTCAATTTCATCATCGTTTACGGGAATTAATTTTTGCTGTTTTCTATTGAAAAAGGTATAGGATGAATTTCCGTTTCGCAATACGATTGTATATCTTTGCTTCCGTTTAAGACGCACTTGAAAGCATTGAAAACAATTTCTTTCAATTCCTTAAAATTCAGGTTATTCCCAACGTTTTTCAAAAGACTTACCGATAATCATTGTTATATATTCATTTACACAGTATTAATGAGTAGGTCTGTAAATAATTAATTAAAGCATATTTTTTTTGAAGTTTGTATTAAAATAATTTACTTTCTCAGTTTTTAACATTTTGGAATCATTGTACAGTAAATACATGAAGGAAAATTTCGATGGAACTTTAAGGTATCCGACTACGTTCGGAACCGTGATTTTGCAAAAGCGAACAAATGGATAATTTTCATGATATTTAGTGTCACTTAGATTAGAATACATGTATACAATTATTTTAAGGACATTTTGACAAAAATTTTGATTTAAATACAATATTTTGGCAAAAAATTAACTTAGAATAATTTTTTTTCAAAATATTCTCTTTTTATTAAAAATGCTTCTATTATAATAATATTTTGCCACTATACAGCTCAGACCTCTCTACAGAGGCTCAACTAGAATTTTTGAAATATATAACTTAGAAGTGGGTTTATCCATATTTTACGACAACAGAGGGGAGCAATTTTAAGAAAAAAGCGCCGATAATTATATATATATTTCAATGGTTTGTAACTCTGAAAATAATGTGAATTTTTCAAAAATCATAGTTCTGTAAAGAGGTCTGAGCTATATACAGGCAAAATATTATTATAATAGAAGCATTTTTCCCAAAAGGAGAACATTTTGAAAAAGGATTATTCTAAGTTTATTTTTTGCAAAAATATTGTATTTAAATAATTTTTTATTGTTAAAATGTACTTAAAACAACTTTATACATGTAGTCTAATCTAATTGACACTAAATATCATGAAAATTATCCATTTATGCGCTATTTTAAAATCACGGTTCCGAACGTAGTCGGATACCTTAATTGTATTAAAACACTAAAGAAAGATTTTTTTTATATCAAGTGTAAAATGTTCTTTAAAAGTCGCCTCTTATGGTAAGCTCAAATGAAGTTAATAAAGTATTTTAAAAAAATAGAATGTACTTTTAAGCGTGAAATGGTAACTTTTTGTTCCGCCAGCGCAAACCTCGCCAAGCAGGCTTTATTGGCTACAGCACACAATTAAGAATTGCAATGCCGGGATGCCGAATTCCGGTATTTTCAGCCATTTGTACAATTTTGTAATACCGGTATTCACAAGCTTAAATACCGATTTTTCGGTACTTACTAAAAAAAATTTTAAATTGTCTCCACTATATGAACGGGATACTGTAGCAAAATAGTATACGTCTCTGTTCCCCTAACGGGTGAAATTAATTAGACTGAATATAAAAGGTTGCATCGTACAATCAACAGAAGTGATAAAATATGTGAATTATTCAAGGAGGTGGGCCAAAACTATTCAATGACAGCTCAGAGAGATGCTGCACACGCTCAGGATTCGTAATCTGATATTCGTATTTGTGAAAACACGGTTGTAGTTGTGTAGAAAGTGCGTAACATTTCGATATTTTTTTTTAATTGGGGAGTTTGATAATCACATAGTATTTGCATATCATACTTGTATTTATCTCTCGTCGTGATTTTGTAAATGAAAATGAAAAAAGAAGAAAAGAGACTAACCAATTCAAATTTTCATCAAGTTTATAGTAATTTTTTTTTAAATTGTTTTACCCACAAACCTTATCCACATTCAGAAGAATTCGGTACAGTTACATCGAAGATGATTCTGACACTAATGTCGATAGTGGAAAAGAATAGTCTCTTAAACAAAAATTAGATTTAGCGATAACTATAAAAAAATTTCAACAAACCAAAATACAACACAGAAACCAGCTGTATCCAAAACCATGCGTCGAGAAACCGATTTATTTGAAGAAGAGAGATTTAGAAGTAAATGCTTGAAAAAAGTATATCACGTATTGCTAACAATATCACCAACTAGCGTAGATGCTGAAAGAGCGTTTTGAAAGTTGGTAATTTTTGCACATAATTAAGTTCCAGGCTTAATGACAGTACAATTAATGCATTGTTTTTTTAAGATCACACTTCAAAAATTTGTAATAGTACCGCAGATTGAATAGTGATATTTACACTTTTTGTGATTTAAATAATTACGATGTTTCCTTACTTTTTGTGATTATTTGCTGTTATAATTCATAAATTGCAAATTATTTTTGTCTTCTTTACACTCTCTAACAAAACTGGAAAATAAAACAAAGAAGCACCTGTGTTCTAAAATTTCTAATACCGGTATTAAAACCGGTATCCCGGTATTAAGATCTAAAAAATACCGAATACCGGTATTGAATTTTTGGTCCGATATTGTAATCCCTACACGCAATATACACATGAAAAAAATGTTTTAATGTTAGTTCTTGATTTTTCATCTATTTTGATGCAGTATGAAAAAGATATCACTGAAAAGAAAAAACTGCTAGTTGTTTTGAAAAAGTGGTGGTAAAAATTTACCAGCTCGAATATTCCGTTCGGCTTCGGTTTTATCATTTTTGGCGGTTTTATCCCTTGCTCCGGAGGAACGAAAAAGTACTCTTAGAATATTTTATATATTACAAACAAATTAGTTTTTTACCGTCTATTTCATCAATATACTGCCCCTCAGGGGGCTCACCTTCTTTAGGTGGGCACGGGTGTCACAATCCCGAGGTACTCTAGTGATCTTTTCCTTTTCCCAAGGGGTTTACTATCTTTGGTAAACACGGGTGTCACGACCCTGGGGTACCCCAATGATCCTTCTCTATTTTCGACCCTCCATCTTGTCCTCCAATTTCTTCTTTTCCCGTCCAGACCACATACCTATGAATGTTTGGCGCAGTATAGCCAAAACTGGCCTTTGCGCCATAAAACACCAAACTCAACTCAACTCATCAATATACTGTAATTGATATATTCTAGACCAGCGGTCATCATCCATTGGTCTACAGACCACTAGTGATCCGTGAAAAATGTTTGCTGATTCACAGAAAAATTGGATTATTGCTATAAAAATGTGCAATATTTAAATAAACTTACATTTTTCATTTTGTTAAATATTTATACTATTACTTTGTTACCTTTATTGGGTGCATTTCACATGATGAAATGAAAAAACTTCTGATTATTATTATGAATGTATTTACCTTTTTTCTAAATTCATAAAAATAGTCCACGTAATATAAAATTATACATGTAATGCTCAATGAAATTGTAAAGTCTCCGACCGCTGATATAGATAATCTAGAATATTTTTTCTACTACGCAAGTTACATTAACAGTGTTTATTTAAAATGTATAAAATACGTTTCTTTTTACAATAAAAATTCAAAAAAAATGTTTAAAAGTATTGTTTGTTTATATGTTTACGTATAGGATAAGAACTAATATCAAACGTATTATAAATTTTTGTATGGGTAAACATAGTTAATGTACAAATAATAAGTTTCCAACATGAATCATGGAAAAACAACATAATTGTTGAGTGAGAGCAGATTGCTATGCTGTTTCAAATTTTGGGTACTTTTCACTTGCGACAGTGCCACCAATAAAGTCGCCAAAAATGATACAACCGACGCCAAACGGAATATTCCCACTGGTAACCTTTTACCACCACATTTTCAAAACAAGGTGGTCTTTTTTCCTATCAGTAACGTCTTTATCAGCCTACTTGGTCAAACGGAAAAATGCCAAATTTTGCTATGCGTTTTCATTTTATCCTAGTACCAATAAAAAGTTCAATATTTTTAATGTATTAAGTTATATACTCATTTCTTTTTCTTTTTTTTTAATCCTAAAAGAAACAGCTTCCTTACTTGAAATCTTTTTACAACAGAGACAGAAAGAGATCACGTTTAACACGGCGCGCTTAAAACCGAATAAAAGTTGGATTTAATCCAAGTTACATAAGTTTCACCTCAATTTATTTCTTATATTGATTTGTCATACATATCAAACCACATGTTTTATTATTCCATTTAAAATCTGAGGAAATGTTATGGCGTCATATTTCGTGAAATACAAAAACCTTCGCTTCCAAGAAAAACCTTTTAACTTCTGGAACTTCTAGTCCATTTAATGTAAAAACTATAAAGAAAGATGAAGTTTATGCTTATATTTCTTTACAGTTGGCTGTGTTACAAAAGACCACCGCAGACAACAATAAATGCTGCTGTACTTTGTAATGTTTACTATATTTTTCAAGTAGGACTATATGAGCTTTATTGGCGACGTATAATCTTTCTTCACTCAGCATATTTATTTTATTTTATTTGATGGTCATACGATGGGGGAATCAGATTATTTGCATGGTGTGCAAAATTTGCATAGATAAATTTTATAGAAGTTGTTTGAGAAACACAATTTAAATCCTTACTAATATTATAAACGCGAAAGTTTGTATGGATGTTTGTTATTCTTTCAAGGAAAAACAACTGAATGGATTTTTATGAAACTTTACAATAATATTGCTTATATATCAGAATATAACACATAGGCGGCTATAATTTATAAAGGTATCACGTGAAGTTTTTCCAAAATATAACGAAAATTGTCAAAAAGTAGGAAAAAATTCTGCCATTTGCAAAAAAAGCCCCCGACAGCATATTTCTATCTTTTTGTGGGAAGCAAAACTTTACCTTTTGTGTTGTCTACGCCATGCCTCAGTACATGCTCGCTTTTAATTTATTCCTTTGATCAGTGTAATCACTATTATTTTTCTTCATAATAAAACTAGATTTGAGAGGTGGTGGCAAGATTTTAACATTAAATAAATACTATAGAAAGTAATATTAATGTATTACACTTCCAGATATATAAATTATTTACACTATTTTAAGCGTTCATTACACAAAATTTGTAACAATGTATCACTTTTGCTGAGCAGAGATCAGCATAGGAAGGTGTTTTCGAAAATCGAATGACAATAGAGTTAAGGGGAGTTATAAAAATCATTTTTTATCGGCTATTAGATCTACAGAGTTAAAATTTAACAAATATGTTTTTTCCCCTTCAGTTGAGATATGCAAAAAGTGTTTTTTTTTTCTTTTCTTTTTCTTGTTTAATTTGCTGTTACGTAAAATTAACTCATTAAAAACTTTATCCTTCAATCTGTATTGTTTAATTTTTCAATTTACCCGTGCGAAGGACGGCTATACCAGCTAGTGTGTTATATATTCTGAATCCTGTTAAATATTTAACGTTGAATAATGTTACTGGAAGTATCATATTTTATTTAAATTCAAGATGGATTACGATTATATTGCCATGTCTGTCAGTTTTAATTGATTAATATCTACATACTGTCTTGAAAGCGTATAGTTATCGTAATGATCATCATAACTATGACCAGATACAGAAAGTATAGAACGTTTGACTTTAAAAGACTAAACTAAAATGTAATAAATTTGGTGTTGTATTCAATGAAGTGTTAGTGTGTAACAATTATTTATTAAAGTTAATTTACAAAAGGATAACACATCGTTAAGAAAAATAGTGCTCAAAGAACAAGGAGGGTTTTACATAGCGACCATATTCTCTCCTCACTTGACCTCTACTGAAGATCAGTGGTCGCTTCTGTGGTTAATTACATTTATTATAACATAAGCAGTTATAATGCTAAATATTCAGATAACGATGTAATATCATTAATTGCAAAATTAAAAGAATTATTTTATTTGTATTGTATGAAAATAAATACTGTACATTCAACGATTTTATAAAGTAAAATGGTTATCTAGAAAAATTAACTTATTACGCATCTTTTAACTGTCAGTTTTTTAGATTTCACCAAAAATGTTTAGATTGTAATAAAATGTTATGTGTTCACAAACGTCTCAATGTATGTGATCTGCTGGAGACAACACACACACACACACATAATCGATGTCTTCAATCGATATGCTCAAACGATACTTAATAACTTCTAAAATAATAGAAATTGTAAAGCATCCATTTTTTATTGTAAATACCCAGGTCCATTGTGTGTAGTTGATAATCGCGTAATATTATTTTGTTGACGAATCAAAATTATATAAAATATAATTATATAAATAATTTTATCACGTACAGTATGAAATCATTTAGAAGATTGCACCTTATGTCCTAAAAGACGATAGAAAATTGTTACCCTTGATTTAAATTTCAAAGTAAAAATAGTTAAATGGTATCGTTTGAAATTTTCGAATTTATTTTATTCAAGCTCAACTTGAAAAAAGTTGCTAAATATAATTATTATTTTTAAAAGAATGAAACATTAAGGTAAATTTCAGAAAGGCACTTTACAATAAATCTTGTGACATTTGTCATTTTCAGTCATATATAGTAGCATATTCCTGTAATTTAAAATACATTACTTACACACGATTTATTTTTAGTAAACATTCCTTTATTTTACAGTTTAAAAAATAATCTCTTTTTTAAAAAATGATTGTTTTTATAAATTTTTATTTGATTTAATTTTTATAATATTTCATTTTTAGCGATATCAAATTAAAGTAACATTTTTAGTATAAACAAACATTTTATTTCTACACACTGAAGATAATTATAGAGTAACTTACATATTGTTCTAACGGTGTATTTTCGTTTTTATTTCGATTATTTATTACAAAAAAATCCCTTTTCACTGTTCTTAAAGGTAGCGTATATTGTGTATAAATACTATTCTTTAAAATTGCTTATTATCTTAAGTTTATAGTTCATTTCTAAAAGATAGAATTATGAAGAATTGTAGAGAATATGAAGTTGCTTTATTATATGATTCTGCTTATACTTTTATACATACTCACAAATATTTTTTAAAAAATTAATTTGAGAAAGGTGTTAAAACAGTACAAATATACTTTAGTTGTAGTTAAATCAAATAGTTATAGATGTCACTAATTAAAATGTAAACTGTTATGATTGAGAAGACAACTGCTCTTTTTTATATAAAAAAAATAACGAGGAATCAGAAAATCTTGTTAAAATTATGTTTTCAACACTTTCGTTTATTTATATTTTTTTTTCCTTCCATTTTTTTGTTCTACGAAAACCTACTAATGAGACGTGTTCTGACTGTTGAAATTCTCCGTGGCACAATATTAAAAATCGTTTGCACGTTCTTGGAGCATTACCGCTCGTTATTTCGTTCCAGAATTCGAATAAAAAGCTTAATTTGTGACAAGTTTTAAAGGATTACTTGTGAGCTAATAACTACTCCTGGGGTTATACTGCTATACTGAAGGTCATGTGATTCACATCGCCTTCTCTAATTGGGTCGCTCGTTACACCCAATAAGCAGCAGTATTTTTTTTTTTTTTAAATTTTGTTCTGTGTAAATTTTAAGCGAAAATTTCACTGAATAGCTTTCTTGAGAAGAAAAATAGATTTGATTCCATTTCCTCCCTTAAGCAATAGAAACGTATATGCAGGAGTAAACTTTTCTTTTAAACCTTGTTTAGACAATTCAGTGAATAGTAGAATTTTATAGACAAGTGTATTGAATAAACTTTCTAAAAACCTTCTCTGTTCATTCAAAAATACATTTGAAAAATTTCAATAACACTCTATTCAATTACTTTATCCTTAACTGATTGAACCTGATCAATTCAGAAAACTCTAACTTCAAAATGTAAGCTTTTGAAAATATGAATATTTTTTTAAAGCTAAATTAACATAAAATAATTTTTTTGCATTTATGAAAGCTATTTATGAATTAATTTTATTTCAAAAGCAGTTAATTCGACTCCCTGGATTTCTTTTTTGAAAAATATTGCATATTTTTTATTTCTCTCGGAAGCAAAATGAAATGAACTAATTTTTGCTTCTATCGTACGAAAATGAATGAATACATTACGGGAATGTTGAAAAATATATTTTTATTAAAATATTTCCATCTGCTCATATAATATCTTTTTTTTATTTTGTCAAATATTCTGCAAGAATGAATTTTGTTACTTTTTCATGGGTGTTTTTTTTTTCACTAGTTAACAGAATTTTAAGGCATTTCCAGTAACTTAGTTTGAATTGTAACATGTGGCAGAAATAATACTTTCGAATATATAAATCTTATTTCAAATTAAAACTTTGCAAATAATGCAAAACACGTTTTTCTTATGAGCAAATGAAAGCTCATTGAATAAAATTGAAGATAAAAATGTAATACATTTTTTTTAATTGTTTGATCGTATCGTTTTTTCTTAAACGCTATTTTTTTTTTTTTTTACATTCTTATTAAATTACCGTAAAATTCACCATATAATGAACACCTATACTTTTAAGATGAACTTTTTTAGTTTTTAGGTATATTCGCCGTATAACGCGCACTCCCTTTTTTAATGAAGAAATATAAAATGTACGTACACACAATTATGTTATGTTTTAAAGTCATTTATTCGTGATTTTATTCTAAGCTTTAGAAAAAATAGTACACTTCGAGAAATACATCCTTTTAAGTTCTTTATATATGTCATTTCTTAAATAAATAGTATTTTGGTATATGTGTAGATGTCTAATTTTTTTTAAGATCATCTTTTTATTTATTTTTAAAGCTATTGTGTTTGTATATCGGGCGTATAACAAGCACCCGTAAATTTCAATCTTATTTTTTGTGTTAAAAGTGCGCGTTATACACCGTATTTTACGGTATATAGGAGTCTGATTTTTTTATGTTAATCACTTTTTTTTAATTTTTAGAACTATCATTTTATACTCGAAACGTATAATGTTCACCTGTAAATTTCGATTACATTTTTTCGTATTAAAAATGCGCGTTGTACGCCGGATTTTACGATAAGTGAATGAGTGAGTGAATTGCATTACTCTTACTTATCAATATGCATAAATTTTACCATTTTTATCGCTATTAAAATTTAAACAAATTACAATGCAATTCTGGGTGTTTTTCTTTAAAAAAAACAAGTTTAATTACATGAGACTAATGATATTTCTGCTTTTTTGCTAGATATTTAATTATTTTTTATTTATATGATTTATTTATCAGTTAATCTCTTTTTGAAAAGTTTAAATACTTTGCATCATCTGTATTTTAATAAATTATTCTTTTCTCTTTTAGGTAAGTGGCTTACAGTATTCTTCGAAATTATAGCCTGTGTACTGAAACAATCATAGAACCGTAAGTAATTTCAAACTAGTTTCTAAGAATATTGAGGGGATTTCTACAAAATCCATTCATAGCCGATCTTTACTCAACTTAAGAAACATGATTGCTAAATTTCTAGTCTGTAGGTCTAATAGTTCAAAAACGGAATTTTTATTTCATCTGTAACCCCCTTGTGAGTCGATTTTCTCAAAACCCGTTCTAAGCGGATCTCTACTCAGCAAAGGAAACATGCTTACCAAATTTAAAGTCTACTTGTCAAATAATTTCGGAAATCTCGAGATGAGCACCTTGAAATCTGGCGTATAGTGCTCACCTATACTTTCAAGCTGCAATTTTTAATTTTTAGGTATATTCGCGGTATAAAGCGCACCCCCTATTTTAAGAAGAAGCCTGAAATGTACGTATGCAATGTTCTTATGTTTTGAAGTAATTTATTTGTTTTTTTTATCCTGGAAATTTGAAAAAATAGTATATTTCTAGAACTATAGCCCTTTTGAGTTCATTAGGCTTGTGATTTCTTTTAAATAAACTGTATTCCGATCTATGCAGAAGTCTAATGTTTTTAAAGCTTACCTCTCTTTTTTTTTTTTTTTTTGCTATCATTTTTATACCCGGCGTATAACGCGCGCCCGTAAGTTTTGAACGTATTTTTTCTGTTAAAAGTGTGCGTTATACACACCGGATTTTACGGGAATAAAATTTGCGAATTAGAAATCGTTTTTATTGACACTTTTTTTATAAATGGATCCAAAAATTCTTATAAAACTCAAAAAGCCATTCACTCTATCACATGATCTAACATTATTTTTTTAGAAATGAATATGAACTATTGAATATAAAGTTCCTAATTTTGCATTCTATAATAATTCTTCGTTGCAGATTGTCTCAAATCTTCAGTACAATTTCTTTTATTTATGAAAACTTACAAAGAATTTAAATTCAATGCTTCGTTAAACTAAAAAATATGTGTTTTCGTTTACATTGCATCCTTTAAATTTAATTTTTTAAACCTAATAATTGTCGCCCAGCCAGTATGGTGGCTATGACCCTCGGCTTGTAACCGAGTGGGTTCGGGTTCGAATCCCGAGTAAGACATGGTTGTATCTTCGGGAAAGAAGTCGGTCTTTCGCTTGTAATGGATTCCCGTCTCGAAAATAAAGTAGCGCACCCCTTGTTATATGCTGGGATCCTGATTTGTAATAAATGTGTATATTCTTCTGTTGTATTGTATGATTCATGTTCTTCACTTGTATTTCATACGTTCCCTGGGTGAAAAACACACGTCAACAACAAGCCTAATAATTTGTTTTCATCCCTTTGTGTTAAATAGTAAATTAAAAACAGAAAAAAAAATGTCTTCTTGCAGATTATAACTATGAAGTGTTGACTTTTTTTTAGAGACAAATCTCCTTCAATATTCCTTTTAAAAGTTTTTAATATCAATTATATCTTTTCTAAGAAAAACTATTAATCAGATCTCTTCCTCCATTTCCACCCACCCTAATCCCAATTTTTTACGCCTTTTTAATCTAATTTACACCGTGAATGGCCATAAAAGTTAGAATTAACAAATTAGTAGCATGAAAGCCGTATGATTAATTATCAGTGATTCATTCTTATTCGTACATTCTTACGAACAACAGAATCCTAATTGCTTTAACCGATCGAAATTCAATGTCCCAGTGTCCTGCTAGCGTAATCGCTTTCTTTTCTTCTATCATAGACCATCTAATGGCTGTACCATGTGCTTGGCAGAGGATAGATAGATAGATAATTACATGGCTTGCTATTAAAGATATTTTCACCGCTTTGCCTTTAATGGTGTGAATTCCATTAGGCTTATAGAATTCATATGCATGCATGGAGTCATTTTTTCCTTGCTGTGAGTCCTATCATCGTCATCAAGTTGAAGAAGTTCTGTTATGAGTTCTTGCATTACAGAAGACTTCTGATTGCAATATTAATGGTTGTCTATTAAGGGCGTGTGTGTGGTCGTTTTGAGTCTTTATTGTGTTCATTTGACTTCAGTTCTACGTCAGGAGTGGTTAATGTTGTGTAAATAGCCTCCGTCTCAGATTGGTTCAGTCATTTTCTGTTTACTGAGACATCACTTGTGTTTGAGAGAGTAATTAGAGTGTGTCGATAGATGTAATGAGTGTATTGAATTAGTGCCTTAAGAATTTTTATTGCTTTAACATCTTTGCTTTGATTTTTTTTCGGAGTAAATTAAAACGGATTTGAAACTTAGTGAATTATTTTAAGAAGTGAAAATATTGAACGCCAGTTGGTTTTTTTTATGCTTCATTTAGAAAATTCAGATTTTTGATATCACCATCGAATATCGAACGAACATTTATTGGAATTTTGTTTGATTTTATTAAATTAACACATTTCTGGAAAAGACGAAATAAAGTATTGGAAACGGATCTCGCAATTTTGAAATAAGGCCCGATGATGCAAACAGCTTCTGAAGTTTTAATTCAATTTCCAAATTTTGGAACTGGTATTTATTTCACTTTTCTCTCCCATTGTTTTTCAATAATTTAGGAATCTGAATTTACGATTTTCCGATCACTCATTCAATGATGTCTTAAGACTTCTTGAGGCCTTGGGCCCCTATAAAAAAGTAAGCCCCATTTGCTGCCCTTTTAAATAGACAGTATATAGCATATGTTGGTACATACTCGTACAAATT
>BMAV01018667.1:517202-562843 GCA_019973955.1 Trichonephila inaurata madagascariensis | reverse complement strand
CCCCCCCCCCCTAATTTTCTCTGTTACGCCACTGGCGTTATCATAGATTTACAAAATGACTACCGCCTTTCGTCTAAATGAGTAATGATGGTGTATGTTGTGGTTGGCCCATGCCTAAACATGAATGACGGACACGACATAATAATGTAGTATTGGCATTATTATCAAGTGGCATATGGTTTAAAATCCCCATTGTTTTTTCCGGTAATAACTTTTGAGGATTAAAATTATTCAGACCATGATCTTATTGCAGTTGCGTCAAGACCGAGATGAGGCTCCCTCGAAGACGAGGCCCTGGACACGGTCCCATTTGGCCCTTGCATTAAAACGTCCTTGACTATATCGGTGCTATTTAGTGATCATACAGTACGTGAACTTTCATATTTATTAAAAATTTTGCAAAACAACTTATATTAATTATATGTGTAATGTGATGATATATCCATTCAGACATTTTTTTTTCACTTACTTTGTTCCTCGATTCGCAATAAAACAAGTAACAGTTAAGTAGTTGAAAAATTTATGGTTATGCACATTGTAGTGTCTGTGGCTGCTGCTGGCGGTAGATTATGGTATGGTTGGCGCAATTCTTCGCATCTTCGGGGGTGGGTTACTGTTTTTTAGGGAGAAGTTGATTGACCTTTGAACAAGGTGGCCAGGGGAAGAGAGAGTCCCGTGGTTCTTGCAGCGTGGTGGCGCTGTACCCAATTTTGTGTTAAGAAAAGTGAGTTCCTTTGTTTTTAGCCCGACGCAAAGGGCATGGTTCGCGGTACCTAGAAGAAATAGGTTCTTGGGAGAATTTTTTTTAACACGATGGATTGTGTTTTTTTGGTTTGATTGTATTGAGAAGCGAGATAATTCTGGTGGCTGTTAACGCGAAGTGCAGCTTTGAGAAGCATATTAAGAAAGTAATTGAGAGACATTGCAAACATTTTCTGCAAATTTGTGTTGTAATTTACATTGTTTTAGAGTTTCTTTACTGTTGGTGATATTCCTCTTAATTTTGATTAAGGATCAAATCATAGAAGTTACACGAGTTTTCTCATCAGTCTTTGAGATCTAAAATCATTCCATGTAAAAACTTTAAGATCTTGTTAACTTTAGACACTAATTATTACGAATTACGGTTCTTTGGGGAGAAGGTATCAATACTAAATTTGGTCTTAAATAACTTTAATTATTGAATTCCCAGCAATGTCTGTGATAATTGTTTATTACTGTTTTAAATATTAGGTATTCTATTTCAAAATCCATTTTTAAATAAATCTTAAATTATTTTTATGTAAAATATTTTCTTTTTCCATTTTATGCATAGAAAAAACAAAAATGTATCGGCAAAACTTAAATGTCCAGGGATAAGAAGCATCACGATGACACCAATTATTCTGTCACGGAAAAACAAAATCAAAATATCGATACCAAACGAAAATGGTTCTTTTCAAAAGACCAAAATCCATCAAGGAATTAAAACACGTTTCCGAGCCTGCTTGTTGTTGAAATAACTAAAATACAATAACACCATTTCAAAAAAAGTAATTTCCAGGTCCATTAATCTTAATTTTAAACTCTTCTTGTCTTCAAAGATCACGCATTCGAGACAAGAGAAATCCTAATTTCGCATTTGAGGCTCTACTGGAAGATGTGACAGAAAACGATTTAGCAGTTGTAATCAATTTCAAACGGGGGCATTTGAAGGAAAGGGAGAAGAGAGCATCGTCTTCAATCCATTTTAATCCGACACTAAAAAACTCTGGAAACAATCTCAATCATAATTTACCAAAGCGTCGTCATATATGTCGTAACGCAGTGTCTTAATTTTTTAACGCTCGTTGCACATTCGTCTATTTAATTACACTAATATTGAAATGCATTATTAGGAATGATTTATTGTTATGGTACAGAGTAAAAATCGTTACTATCGATCATCTTCTTAAGTAACAATTGCATGCGGTTTCCCAGTTAACCGCAACAACTATGATAAATCTCGGGGCCACTTCGAAAGAAATATTTTTAGTTCGCGATATACATACAAGTATTTTGAAAAATGAGTTTGCGGTTGTTAATGCCCATTCGTGGGGATGGATTTCATTTTGTCCTTCGCCCTTTTGAGTATCTTTTAACTGGAGATATGTTTGGGAGCAATAAAGGTTAATTTGCCGAAAATCCTTTGAGAGTATCTGTTTTTGAAATCTTTTTAAAAATAGTCTGTTTATAAATCTGAGCTTTTGTTTATTCAACAGATGCTTTATGGGTTTTCTTAATGTTTTTGTGTTTTAATATTTCTAGGTGGAAATGAAAAACAGTTCACACTGTAACTCTGAGAATAGTATTAAGTTAGTTTATGTGCCTACATAGTTTATTTGAAGAGTTTTGTCAGAGTTATCAACATTTAGAAATGAATGGAAATGTTTTTTTGTTTTTTTTTTCGTTTACTCTCAATGTTGGGAATTCTTCTTCCAAAAACATCTTACATGGCATTTGTTATTTTAAATGTAATTATAAGCTTTTTTTAAATGATACTTCAGATATTATTAGTTATTATTTATATTTTATTTAGAGTAGTATTAGAATACTTACTTGAATAAAATCAAATTTCTTTTCAATCATTGTAATATTAACACATATGGCAATTTTTTTTCCTCATAGAAGAGAAATTCATGCCAAATGCCTAAGAATAGAAAATCTCTAAATGAACTCAAAAATTCTATGAAATAATTCTCTCTTCCTTTCTCCAACTCGACTTCAATTTTAAAATGAAAATTTAGTTCACATGTTATCAAAAAAGCAAAACGGGGATGCTTGAAAATTGTAGTCAGTAATCAAGGATTTAAATTTCGTGACAATAATTTTACGATAAATCAAGGTTTCTCAAACTGTGGGGCACGCCTCCCTAGGGAGGCGAGATAACCCTGCGTGGGAGGCGCAAAAATGTCGAAAATTAAAAGACTGTTCTTAAAAAACTTTATAAATTTACTGAAAAGAAGCAAAACAAAATACATTCTGACACAATTTCATTGATTCATAAATGCATCAATACTGCACAATGTATTTGATAATTAATTTATCTCAATACAAAGTTAAGAACAGGTTTAATAATTATTAGTTACTTCCATAGGCTTGTCATATGCAAAATTATATACAAAGTTTAATACTTATCTCGATAATTTGTACGGTTTATAATAAAAGTCGTACTGTAGCCTTACGTGTCGTAGTACATTATTATTGTATTCAATGCATTGTTACTGTATGGAGGGGGGCATGATGAAAATTATTATTGAAAATTGGGTCGCAAACATTGAAAGTTTGAGAAGCACTGCTATACATACTGCAGGGATTTTACTTCTGTTTGACGAGAGGGTAGATTTTTTCTCTCTCACCCCTTAATCGGGGAATTTTAAATCCTCGAAATTTTTCAGCATTAGAGTTCAATATTTAAAGCATTCTGCAATTATATTGCGAAGAATTACAAGTGTATTTTGTGTCAATTCTTTTAAATTAATCAACTATATTCACATTAAAGTGGTTTTGTTAAAATTGTTTGAAGCCAATGATTTTTGGGATACATATTCGTCCATAGAGCCAGCCTAGAACAACCCAAGCTTCTTCTGCAGTTCTAAAGTGACACCTAAGAAAACCTTTAAAAAGTTTCTAACACTTGCCCTTGATATCGCAGAAAACTTAATTCAACTGAACTTCGTCTGTCTAATAAATAGGTCATGCACCTCCCCATAACCGTAAACAATAATTCATAATAAAAATGTGAGCTGTATATTACTAAGCGGCACAATCTCTCGACTTCCGATACCAATTTTCTGAAGATGTCTGACGTACGAACAAGGCCATCAACACACCTCATCACATTGTGTTGCTTAATTGCCTTTGTGATTTGTTGGCTATACGCACCCATTGAGAAATATCGATGGCATGGAAGGTCACTTATGGCTTCCTGGTATTTCATCGGTCACTAGACACGCATGGAATCACAAAGAGAAGGAGTTACCCCTCCCTCTGACGTTAACTTCCTTTTAGGACATTCGAAAAGCATTCGTGCTGGCCAATAGGTCGCAGGGGAATGGAATGCCTCAATTTGCGTTCGTTTGACAATTGTGTCGATAATTCAGCTGCAAATCTATTGTTACAACTCCGAAATCGGAATTTGATGAGCAAATAAGCATAATGTTAGTGATAAAATCGGAGAAAAGGTAATTTCCTAAGCGTGTTATGTAATTTGGCACGACGTACAGCGTGTGCCATCATAGGTTGGTTTTATTGTTTGAAGTGGGGAAAATGGGTGTCAATCAAGTGAATGAACTTTTCTTTCGAGTTGATAATTTAGAATTATGTGTCTGTTTTTTTGAATTTTTGGAACTAATTGTGGATTGCATCGTTGAACATGTAATGACTGTATTGTAGAAAATTTTTGTTCTTTGACCTGAATTTATTTGGAAAAATTCGTTCATGTTTGAAATTAATAATTCTGAATCAACTAATTGTGCTAAATAATCATTTTAGCATTAATTATATAATGTGTGTCTGTGTAAGTGTCCGTACTTTTGATATTAAAATTAAAAAATAGTTTGCTATATTTTTTTTAAAAAATATAAACGAAAATATAATAAATTTTTCTTTTTGTAAATATTAAATCATTTGATTTTTCTGTTGATAAAAAAGTAATATTCAATCATCATTGATAATGATGTATTATGTAACTGCGGAAAATCAATTATAAATTATCAAAAAATAATTTCTATAAAATTAATTTAAAAAGATTATACTTAAACTAAGGCGTAGTATTAAAAAACATTTGATGCAATTTTCATTATTAGTTTCAAAATTTTACTATTCGAACTCTTTCAACAGCCTTCATAGAACTGCTAAGTGTGACTGACCTTAATAAATAATCAATCAATCAGTCGAATTATTTCGAGTAAAATTTTGTCAAGTATTTTTATGTATTTAATTATTTTTACACAATAGATTTTTTTTTACAATTCTTCATTCTGCATTTCTGTTTTGATATTCAACTTTTTGAACATTTTTATTTCTGTAAATAAACCACAAAGAAATTTATGATCGAGAAGAATTATACTTTTGAAGCATTGCCAAAGAAAAATTTTATTTAAATATCTCAGAATATGTGAAATTCTTAGAAAGAAGGCAACTTCGTAATGAAATATGTTATTGTATTGCGCACAGAATGATTAATCCTTCAAAAAATAAATTTGTTCTATTTGTCTATTAATTAGGATTATATAAAGTAATAGTTGCTGTAATAAATCTTATACAACATTCATATTAAAGCTCTAAAGCCGGGCATTCCCTATTAATGCTAACAGATTTCTAATTGTTAAGATTGAAGACACCCTCTAAGTATCCATTTGTTAAGGAAATCCACCATTAACATTTCCCCTAAGTTCGACATAAGCATTTCAATTAATCTATTCCATGCCTCGTTAATGCTAATGAAGGACTTCTAACCCGAATACAACAACGATATTAAATTATTTGACCCAGACGTCTTCATTCAGTGCTCAAAGAAAAAAGAACCAAAATAAAAAAAAATTTACTTTCCCAACCACCCAAGTTGTCTGCAAATCACAAAATTAATAAAATCTGGCGCTTACAAATAGGTTTTCAAACAAATAACCCGATTAAACTCGTTCGTACCCCTCAAAAGGCGGGCCCTATTTGTTCCGCTCCCTCCAGGACTTCTCATCGTTTGTCCTAGGATGACTCTAGTCAAGGTTCGTCATTGTCTTTGCCTAATTGAGCCGTTCCAGTGGACTAATGATGATGACTGCGCGCGTTTCGGGGACAAACCTATTGTGCAGCCTTGCCTTCTGCTCCTCTTTTCGTCTGCCTGTGATTAGGGGGCCTCAAAACCAGATTGGAATAAATGGATTTGGAACGAATTAATTCCGAATTCTTTATGCTGAAATGGGTCCGCATTTTAATCAGAGCAGCGGTATTGAATGGGGAATGGTGTTTGCAATGGCTTTTGTGTGTAATTCGTTCCCGTCGTTTTGGGGATAAGACCTTGAAGGATTTTCGGTGATAATGGCAGTGGTTGGGAACGTTAAGTCGCATCGCAATTTGTGAATGTAGGGAAATGATGTTTTCATTGCTCTGGCGATTCTGTTGAACTTAATTTGTCTGATAATGTGTTTCGTGTGCCTTTGAGGAAATTTATTATTTATAATAATAAGTTACCATTATCCCATAAATTATTGATGATCTGAAAATGTTTTAGAAAGAATGTGTGATAAATTGCTTTTTAATCAGCTACCATTCGAAACATTTTAATTTAAATACCAATAATATTTTATAAATGAATATAGAATTGATACTTGTAGGTTGTGTTACAAATAATTTTAATGACTGGCTTCGATATGGTTTATGATCAACTATTAATTCAACCAATCCCGTATTCCATTTATTGTAATCTTCTTAAACTTCTACGAGTTTCTATTTTGTGTGTTTTTGTATTTCAATAATGTGTAACATAAAAATTTGTAATGTAGCGGAGTCAGTATCAATAAGAGCATAGCACTTGTTATATTTAACTTGTTTGTTCAGAATTTGAATAACAAACATCAATACATTTTATATGAGAAGTGATGTACTGAGCTTGACTTTATCAAATAAATAATGTAATAAAGATTTATTCTGTGATCTCTAAATTGTAGTCTCCTAATATCGAGACTCGGATTTACTTTCTGGATCTCTTTCGACGAAATTTCTTTGACTCAGGCGAAACTTTTACACCTCAGACATTAAACCATCAATTACATTTTCTTTTATCTTTCTTCTGAAATATGTTCTTGAATCTTCTTTCTCTTGGTCACCCTTCTATTCAATACAAACTGTATTACACATCTGCGTAGGTCGCGGTAACTTAATGGTCTAGGTTAGAGTTTTTCAACCTTTTAATCGCCGCGGACCGGTCAACATTTGATAATTTTACCGCGGCCCGCTACAGAGAGGGGGAGTTCTTCGATTGTTTGTACTTTAGATTGTTTTGATTTAATATTTTTATTTAATTATATTTAAACATGCCTTCAAAATAAAATACGGTTTCACCAAAAAATGAATTTAAAGTGATTTAATACTTTAACTCACTCGAATGCTAAATCAATGAGAACCATGGGAGTATCTACTGCAGTATCAGCCTTATCAATGATACGTGGCCCCCAAGCTACAGGGACTCCAACATGTGTAACTACAGTCCCACTAACAAAGCTCTCATATCTAAAAAAGGACCCTGAAGGAATTCTGATACAGGACCCACTCAGAACTAGCTACGACAGCGATAAGAACCCTAAACATGTACGTTTATTTGAACAAGAAGGTTACATCTGGTGGTAATAGGAGCTAATGACCCCCGAAGTGTGTTGCTTGCGTCCTTTATTCCGTTGTTTTGGTTGTTGTCACTGCAGAAAACCCTACTTCATACATATAGGATTTTGTAAATGGCAATAGGGATTGTTGTTGATAGCAATCTCAGGGTGTTCTGCCATGACTTAATCAAGAACACCAGCAGAGTTGTTGTCTAGAACACAGTTTCAAGGCCGCAGTCATTTACAATCTCCAGCAGTTGATCTTCTTGCACAGATATATGCTAGATTCACATGATTTGTTGACAAATGGATGGCGAATCCATTTCTTAATTGTTGGAGGGTTTTTTCGGGGTTGAAAAGTAGCGCTCGAACTCCTCAGCAAATAAAACGGAAATAATTTTATGTTCCTTGGACTGCCTGGTACCATTTGATGCATGAAATGGTACTGGTCAGCGGCCCGCGAGTTGGGATCACTGGTCTAGGTAGAGGACTTGTGGCCGGTGTGTTATTAGTTCCAGCTTAGTGTCACTGAACGCCCAACGTGCATGGGGGACGATTCACGTTAAAATCAATCGAAATTCAAAGTCCTTCAATTTGCATGGTGTGGATGTTCTTAGAGGGAGTATATTGCGTATCGTCCTCGTCACTTGGCCAAGGTTCAAATTCCGAGGTCCGTCATCAATAGCTTTTGTGTTACTTTGTAGTATGGTGTTAATAAAACACTTACTCGCATATTTGCATAAGCCACGTTTCTTTCATTGGACAGGTTGTGTATGAAAGAACGTATTAAACAAGCCCCATGCGAGAGAGAATCTTCCAAAATTTTACCTGTATAGCCTATAAATAAATAATTTTGCGGTTTTTTAATTTTTTTAATCTTGTTTTATTCATGAAATGATTAGATTTTAATTCTTTTCAGGCTTCTAATAAGAGCGAATAATGTCGATTTTAAAATAAAACACATTTAATAAACAGATATGATTAGAATAAACACATCTTTTACAAAATAGTGCAATAATTGACGAAAGAAATGTTATATTAATCTCAATGAATATATGACTTTACTATTTAGTAATGTTGCTTTAAATATAGTTAAAGAAATGTTCATGTAATTTAAAAAGAAATCAGACAATACTAATATTCCGATCATTAAAAATAGACTATAACTAGTTTATTCAAGAAAATAAATTTTTCGAGGATATTAATTTGTTCAATGTAAAAATGAGTGCAGTAAAAATGATTGCCTATTTGACGGTTAAATAGGCTAATTTCATATTTCGTCAAAAATAATAACTTATGTTATCAATTTTGGCAATATTTTAATTTATCATTTTAAAATATATTTACATTTCCTCCATCTATATGACTTATTTGACATTTATAACAACCTGATCTGTGTGTACAATTACAAATATAATAAAATAAAGATAATAAAAATAAAAATAATAATTACATTGATAAGACCGTATTGCATACAACGAAATACACATTATATACTATTTGTACAAAAATTATGCGTTAACAGACTGAACATTTTGTATTTTGTACAACATTTATGATCTATTTAAAAGAAAATATAAATCAACCGATCTACGATCTATAAGTCGAAACGAAATCGGTCGTGCACGTAAACTGGTATGTAAAACGTAACAACAAAGTTATTTTTTAGCATACAGCCTTGAAATTGTACAAAAGAGCTTTGTGCATTCAATACAATGAAAAATCAATTCAATGGAAACGCAATAGATGTGCAAATATCAAATTCATAATGTCAGAAATGGCGTGATTTCATGAAAAAACGCCTAGAATCAACACAAATAGCGCAAGGAAATTTTACAAGAAGAGGAAGGAAATTTTACAAGAAGGGGAAGGAAATTTTACAAGAGTATTTTCAAAACCTTGTTGTTTCTAAAAATGAGATCGTACATGCAATATGACCACAAGAGACCATCAAGGTTCCTTTACATATGGTAGATTGATCGGTATGCTTGAAAAAGGTGTATTTTAAAAAAGGTTTCTAAATAGTTCTGAATTAACAATAGTGTTGCTTCCTCAATTTAAAAAGTCTTCAAAAAGTTGGAACAGTTGTAAGAATGGTTGGTGATGGTTCCCAAGGTAAAAAAATGATATATAAAAGGTGACATACTTCGCCGTATATGCAAAAAGGAATGAATTCAGTTAGTGGACAACATTGTTCAGCAGTTTCACACAGCGTCCAAACGACATATATCCAAGTTTACTGATGCTTGACATGTTGGTTAACCTGACCTAACTGTCCGAAATGTCGAAAGCTAAATGCCATTGGCAGCAGTGGCACCATTTACAGTAGTTTAATGAACGCAAATATCAATAGAGCCACATTCTCTTTACCAGTGTGAATCGTTTTAACCTGACCAACTATTCTTGGTTCCAGTTCATATTGTAAGGTACAGACATGTTATGATTCTACTAACATCAAGGGCAGAGGTTGTCAGTGGTTCGGGTGTGTCTTTATGAGGAGGCATTATGATGAATGGACGGACAGAACTCCGTATTTTCGAGAGAGGTTCATGTTGAAGATCGTTACTCTTAACACCTTCTTTCATGTGCGTCTGTTTAGAGATGTCATATGTCTAGACATGTTTTTTGGACACGGCTACGCTGCCACATAGGTCACATGCTGTTCAGGAGCTTCTAGAACGTAGTGATATCCGTTCAATAGTTTGGCCAGTGTGTTACCCTATTTAAGTTCCCTTAAACATGTGGAATGTTTTGGGGAGAGAGACATCTGATGGCGCGATCACCTCCTCCTGAGGAACTGTTTCTTGGAGGTAACTAACACAGCTGCGTATTGAGAAATGGGAACACTTAGTTGAATTGTTGAATAATCTGATGTTGGTATGAACAATCGGTGCAATATCAGCATTACATTAAGGAGCGGTTACATATATTGCTTTCTAAGACTTAGCTCTATTGTTCTCCCTCTTGGTTTATAGCAGTGTTTCTCAAACTGTGGGGCGTGACCCCCTAGGGGGGCGTGATAACTCTACAAAGGGGGCGCGAGCATATTGAAAAGTCAAAAACAAAAGATTATTTAAAAAATTAATTAACTGAAAGTAAACAAACAAAATACATTTTTACATAATAAAAAATAAAATACACATTTATACTGATATAATGTACTTATAAATGTATCTTTACTGCACAATGTATTTTATAATTAATTTAACAATACTAAGTTAAGAACAAGTTTAATAATTACCAGGGACCCCATGGGATGGTGTCATATATAAAATTTTATACAAAAATTAACTGTTATCTCGATCATTTGTACGGTTTATAATTAATGCCTTAACTTCCGATTAAAAGTCACGCGATTCGCTCCCCAATGCCTCCATTTTCCACGTAGGTGCGTGTATGTGATGCATTGGGGGGGGGGGCGGTAGAAAAGGAATAAATAAACAAATTCTCTTAAATAAGTAAATCTTTCGCAAACATTGCACGGTCCTTTTATTGCATTCCAAAGCCTAAAGAATAATTTTATGGATAGTAGTGCACAGAAAAGATTGTACTTCGGAAATACGTATATATACGTCCGGGGCATTTAACGCTGTTGCTGAGCGAGACATTTATATACGCCGGTGGCACTCAAAAGTTTTAAAGTGGTGTTGTAGCTGTAGCGTGTCAAAGTACAGTACTATAGAATTCAATACATCGTTACTGTATGGAGGGGGGCGCGATGGAAATTGTGGTTGAATATTGGGTCGCAAGTATTGAAAGTTTGAGAAGCACTGGTTTATAGTGTTTTCTATCAACCCTATTATGTTGAACAACGGCTTTTCCTGCTTCGTACCACATTACATACGTCCCCTTAAATTTTTGCTTTTGTACTTTGTACATCCTTTAAGTATTATTTTGTGCTTCTGTAATGTGAATTCCCTCTTGATGTTTTGTGGGTTAACGGGAAAATCAGAAAATTGCTTAAATTTTGTGCGTTGGTAAATAATATTTTAATGTTTCATCGACTTCTCATTTAACTTGAATGTATACATCAATTAATATGATGTCATTTATTCTCATATAAATGACTTCATTTAAATTATCATGCTATTACTTCACTGTATTATATCAAATTAAAATATTATATAAATTATTTTCTCAGTTCATTTACACATTTTTATAGCCACGTTTATACTATATTCATGTTTAACTTGTAGGAAATAAAATTCAATGCAATATGTGACTATATTAAATCAATTTTCATTGATAAACAAGATCTCAAAGCATCAAGTCGAATATTATAATTCAAAACGGAATTCAATTGCTCTATTTTCAATGATAAATGGAAGATAAATAACGACTGCCAAATCTCGAAGAACAAATATTATTCGAAAAAGAATTCATGTTTTAAATTAAACCCCGGCTGTAACACAAGTTGAGTGTGAGTTTCATTGTTTGTAAGTCTCAGATGAGTGAAAGTGAAGAAAAGAAAACAGCAGCAGATGAAACAAATGAAACAGAAATCGAACACGTATTTGTAATTTAAATGTGGCAACATGAGCGAGAGATTGTCAATTACGGTTTCGCTGAAACGATTTTGTTTTGGAAATCTCCTGAGGGAAGTATTCTTCGATAAGTTATTTCCCTCTGAGAATCCCCATCTTTTCTAATTAAAGAGATAGATGCTTTTGTTTCTGCGATTCTTTAAATGATACTGATAACGATAGCGTTTTGAGTTTATTTATAAAGACGAATGATTTTAAGAAATTTTTCGATAGTTAAATAGTTTTAACAAAACCGTTATTTGAAGTTTACTAGCTTTAGTTTTACGATATTCTATTATTTTTTATTCTGTTTTTTTACAATCAAAGTATTTACTTTGTTTTTCTTTCCTGATTTCGAGAATTTCGTGCATTTTATCGTGTTATAATTTAATCCTAAAACATTCAAATAGAAAGGAACTAAAATTTATTTGGAGTCAGGCACATAGATATTTCATGTATGAATTGAAATTTATTATACAAAACATCGAGAATTTGCTTTATAAATTTAGTTTGTTTTTCACATAATTTTTTTACTTACATTTGTTTTGCATTACATGCACTTTATTTTTAAATATAGATGATATTGTATAAACTCAATCAGAATTTCTGTGCGCTCTGTATTAATTTTCTGTTGCATGTATTCATATAAGGAGTTGGAAAAAATATATGTGGTTGCCTACTTAGCACTAGAAAGACTGAAGCTTAGTATATACCTATTTTTCCCAAAAGCAGTCAAAATGACTGCATTGTGAAAGAATGATTAATGTGTAAAAAAGTTTGCTTAAAATTAATTTTTAATATTTTTTATATTATTTACAGTTACATAACAAGTTATTAGTAAATATTAATAGTAAAAAAAATATATATATTCTAAAAAATTCTAAGAAATTGTTCATTATATATGTAATTTTTTTCTAATCGAAATTAAAGAGCAGTCAAAATGACTTCCTTTGGGCAATCTAGAGTTAAAAATGAGTATGGTCATGAAATAAATAATGATGATGATGTTGTATCCATGACGGGACAAAATCAGATAGTACCATGAACCCAGATGACTATTCTGGAAATCTGTTCAATATCCATAGAGGTTTGTTGACGAAAACTGTACCCTATTTCTTGTAGAGTATCAAGAATAGCTGGACAGTCAAAAATATAAGTAGGTGTTAGGTCTGTGTCTAAACAGTTATCACAATTCCTATAAGTTCTTCTATCACCCCTATAAAACTTCATTCCTCTGTGATGACCTGTTCTTGGCCTAGCAATAGTCTTTGTTATAAGGCGATTTCCACTTATATTACATATTTGATGCTTTTCAGGAATTAACTTCTCTCTCAATTTGAAATTTGTGGCATCATTTGCGTCTAGTAGAGTAACGTTGACAAAGTTGTCATTATTAAGATTTCTAGCTTCTTTCGCCAGTTTATCGGCATTTTCATTGCCTGTAATGTCAACATGTGCAGGTATTGGAGGAAGTACATTTTAGAAATAAATAATATTTTAACATAATATTGCGTTATTGCATTTTATGACTGTTCCGGTATGGGAGCTTTATACATATGCAGTTGCAAATTTTGTGAGTTACACTAGTGAGACAATATAACAATTTATCATATACTTTTAACGAAACACCTATACCTCAATACAATATTTCAACCAATAAATCACTGTCTACACATAAAACTTAAAGTCCAATTTGTACCAAACAACAGTAGCCCCAAAATGTTAGAAAACAATTACCAGATTGTATATTAATACTCATATGTTGAGCACTTGGCGATATCTAACGGTTTTGGTTTCATTCTACTTGGAACCTTTATGTGCAGAGACTTCAGTATTGTCTACTTAATTTAATAAAGAGCATTTAAAATTTATGTTCACAATTGGGAACGGAATGCATTAGGGGGCTAAAATTAAATTTCTGACAATCGAATCAATCAATTTAATAGCACTCTTATTTAAAGGATTTCAAATAAATGATTTGTAGGATTTGATTATTATTCTCACAATTTATCATGATTCATGATTGGCATTCATGATTTTCAATTGTTTTTTGTGTGTGCGCGCATTTGAGTGTTTAATGCGAAAGCTGTTTTCTTTTCCTTCTAAATCACAAAATCATGATGATTTAGACAGTCTTCATCATTGTTTTATTATCAGGAAACTGTACTACAAGAAAAAGCATAAGTTGAATTATTTATGTTTACATGTTCAGTACTTTTGGTTAATTTAAATTAAATTATGATTTAAAAATTTTGTAATTTTTATCGTTAAATGTGTTTTTTGAGCAATTTCTGAATGAAAATAAAAGGACATTATAACTATCATATAGTCTTTATTTTTTAATAATTGTGAAATTTTTTCTGACTGCATTCCTTTATTTCCCTTCACATAACTTCATTCTACAAATATATGTGACAAAAAATGCCATTGATATTTTGACGATGAAAGTACTTAAGGTATCCGACTTACTACTTTTACTTAAAAAAAAGAGATAAGGAGACTTTTTTGTGGCTTTAGATTTATTTAGTACATTTTAAGAAAAAAAAGGCTAAAATTAAGAAGAGAACAAAAAATCATATCTACTAAAATAGGTAAAAATTGACAAAAAATTACATAAAAGGGGGCCCACTTTGTACAAGTAGTGATTGAACAAATTCTCCATTTTTCAATTTTGATGCATTACTTTGCTATTCCTTCAGGATAAGGGATATTTTAATTTTTATAAAAACTAGAGCGCTTTATCTTAGTTATGGTATGAAATTGCTTGAAAAAACAGTGATTATATTCTCATAAAGAGCTGTAAATTTTGTAATAAAAAAGTGATTGTTAAATCTGAAAGTTAAAATACTTTTATTGTGTTATACTGAACATACACAAAAAATTTCAGAAAATTGTTTTAAAAACTTTTTGAGCAATCCCTGTCCCCGTTTGAGGTTTTCGGAAAAACTACATTTCGAGTAAAACGCATTTTAAAGTTTGACATCTTATGTAAAGTTATGTCATCTGCTTTTACTAAAACACTTGCAGTTTTTGTCCTAGTGAATGGAAAATGAAAAGCTTGGTATTTTTACAAAGTTAATCTAATTGCTGATAAAATAAAATCATTAAAAAAAATTGCCAGTTTTTTTTTAAAAAAATCATGATTTTAGGGTAGTCGGATACTTTAAAAACATTTTAGAATATTTTCTTAAAATATTTAAAAATAACGAAGGACCAAGAGTCAAATTAATTTTAAATAGGTACAAAGAGAATTGTCGTGTAACGTACTAACACTGATGGAACCAGCATGATTTTTATTTCTTGATTTATCGTTAGCTTTCGAAAACTATGTAGAGAGTATGATGCACGCTCACTCTCCAACTTCTTACATTGGTGTGTTGTTGAAGTTCAGAGAGTGGGATACCAGCGCGCGCAGGTGTGTCTTCCTTTATTACTTGACCGTGATTTAAAATTACGAAGCCCATCTCCGATAGCCCTCATGTTGCTTCTGATTGGGAAGTTAAGACACAATTAATCAGTCAACTAAAGGCTTCAATTAGAGTAACTAGTACCAGCATTTCCCAAATTTTAGCTTGTCAATTCCACATAGTGGCACAGCCGTAGTGCCATCCAACACTTATGTAACTGGACTACCGTTGAGAATAAAAGTGCTATTTCGATTCTCAGTGTTCTTCAAGTGCTTTCACAGCAGCATGAGATTTATTTCTAATGGATAACGTCCCACACTGACAATGAATTGCTTGACTTTTGGGCCAAAGAAGGCACAACTGAGGTTCCAGCGTCAAGTACCACCCTGGCATTCTCTGAGATACGCTCTAAATTAGAAATCTCAAACCAGCAGCTATAGAATATTCCCCCGACTCATCTCTGGTACAATAGGCTTGCTCTAGGTGGTTCCCTTACCATAAAGGCAGATTTCGTCCAGTACACCATCTCCAGACTTGCAAGTGGACGCATGAAGTGCCTCTCCTTTGCTGATGGACAAAAGGCTTATTTCATGTGTTCCAACTACAACTCAATCCGAAACATATATTTAACTGTGCGAATCTTGAAAAGGAGAGATTATATACTCCAATCTTCCTCTTGTATAGGATTTTTTGTATATCTTGGGCTCATGGACAACAACATAGTGCACAAAATATTTTTGAATAAAATACTTAGGCATGTGCAAAAAATAAAAAATTGTAATTGTATATTTATATATTTACCCTGAACATTTGTTCAATAACATGCGTTTTCCAGACCGTGGTTTTTTTTTTTGGGGAGTACAATAGACTACGAAATATATATATATAAAAATGAAAGAGCACAATAGGTTTGACATCATAATTGAAGAGTGCAGTAGGCTTGAATCATAATGGAAGAGTACAATAGGTTTGAAATCATAATGAAAGAGTATAATAGACATTGAGCCATGATCAGTAGGCATTTTTGTCAAAAAAAATTCAGAATTACTTTATTTCATTCTAAAATACAAATTGTATGAATTTCAAAACAGAATGACAGATTATTTTTTTTATTTAAGAACCAACTTTCCCTCCCCCCACACACACACACGCACACTTTCCCTATACTTTTAAGGTCATAATAATATTTATTTTTCTTAACATTCAAGATAAACTAAAATTTATTTTGATATAAAATTTTGCGCGTGTTTATGTTAAATTGCAAAAGCCGCAAAAATCTGAACGAAGTTTGTTTAATTGAGCATTTCCCCCTGTTTTTATGTATTTATCAACAACGTTCTGTTCACTTTTTGCCATCACGATTCTTTTCAGAAGAATGCATCTTTTTGTTTAGTTAGTACGTGCGCATTTCTGCGAGAATTTTTCTGAAAAGTATATTTTTCGTGGAAAATGGTGGCCATTTCCCTGTCCACCTTGAATTACCATCTTTTGTTTTCATTTTATTTATTATTTTTTTTTCCTATTCCACGGCCATTCGCTTTTTGCGTGACCAGCATGCATCCATATTCTGAAGTTTTCACTTCTTTTTCTTATGGTTTCTGAGTTATTATTAACTTTCACGACTTTTTCTTGCCTACTCATTTCAAAACTTTCTTCTTCGTTCCTTTCTTTTTAAAGTCTTTTTTGCTAGTCCATTGTTTCTGTGTTTCATTTAGACGAGAATTTCGAACTGGGGCATTTTTATGACACGTTGGGTGTCAACTTATCTCATTAAGAATTGGGTTTATTCATGTCACATCACACGAATGTGTTTGAAGATTATTGACATTTTTGTAGCTCTACATGAAAAAGGCGGGAAAATTATATTTGTTTCATACCATTATTAAGGGGAATATGAAGCAAAATGAAAATGCAATGAGCAGAGAAAAAAATGGCTTACAAAATGGTTAAAGTTGGAAAATGTATCGATATTTTCGCATTTATGACGAATAATTTTCAAGTCATAACTGGATGTTGAAATATCATTTAAATTAAATTAGATGCAGGATTCTAAATGTTATCTTCAATTAATAAAATCTCTAAAATAAAGTAATATTGAATGCAAACGAATTAAAATATGTAATTTCGAATTTCTGTTTTTTACCTAAAATGGGGAATTACTGTTAAATAATTATTTCAAAGTGTTAATTAAAATTGAAATTAATATGCTAACTGCACCGCTCAAACTTTTAAAGGACAAATGTTTTTCAAACTAGTTTTCATACTTTTTGGCGAATATATACTTATTTCTCATATAATTAATATAATATTCTTATATTCACTTCTCAGTAAAGCAGTAAGTTGCCTATAATATTTTTAAAAATAATATTAATATGGATTTTGCATAGATGGGTTTATATTATTGAGCAAATATTTACGGTAAATTTACATAAAAAATTTTTCTAAAGATAAAATTTTGAAAGAGAATAATGTAGGTATATGATTTAATTACTTTGTTCAATCGTTTTCCAAAAAAAATCAAAGGATAATGTTTGTTTATATCCTTTGCTTATTAATGCATGCAAGCTCTCTCTGAATTTTTCTGATTTTCAAGGAGAAGCAAAATCATTAACGTAGAAAAAATTTATTAAGTTAATTTTTATTTTAATTAAAGTAAATCTCTCTCTTTCATTTATTTATGTAAATCATTAATAAATATTTCTTTTTATATAAATGTATTATATTAATTATTTTTATTAATTAGACTTAATTATTATTTAACTGAATTATATATTCATAAAAATATGTCTGATTATTTAAACGCATAGACTTTTAATGTTCCTAACATAATAACGTATCCCTCCTACTCAGATTCAACGGAACAAAATTTTGTAAAAATCTTGAAATATTTGATTTAGAGAAAAGTAAATAAGGTAAATATAAGAGACGAAAAATACCCTATGTCACCAAGCTGGGTATTCAAAAAATAAAAACAAAGTGATTATTCAAATTTAGTATGTCGCAGTTAAATAAATGCTATTTGAGTTATTTCAAAATAAAAATTGAATGAATTAGAATTTCTATTTAGAATTCAAATACTTTCTACTTAATTTTAGTTTTAAAAAATTATTTATAATCAATGCTATATTTATTATATTACATTACATTATATGAATTACGTATTTATTCGAATCTAAGCCGAACTATTTTTTCCGATATTATTGCCATGGAAAATCTGTGGGGCTTAGAATCGAAGGCAAAAATATTCGTTGAATGAGAGAAATTAAGCATGATACTGACAATTAAAACAAATATCGGTTCCAAGTCCGAGGAATAACGGAGAATATTAGGGCCTCCTGCAAAGTCAGGTTTTGGACCCCCTAGAATCCCTGCCCCCCTGCTGTGGTGGTGCACGTTACGCCACTGGTTCAAGTATACATTTAAAAGTTTTCAATACTGGTAAAATAAATTAATTAATCACTTTTTCTTATTTTATTTATTTTTTAAAACATCGTAGATATTAGATATCGATAAACATTTTTACTCTATTTTTTTTATTTTTTAAAAAAACGTGCTGAGAATTCAGGGTGTGGCTTAGAAGTGATGGTGGCTTAGATTCGAATAAATACGGGATAAATTGTATAGAATTATTTCACAGTTTAATCTTGTTTTCTAAAGAAAGTTATAAGTGAATATGATGATGAGTAAAAATAAATGTTTTGTTTCCTTAAAATTTATATTGAGCTATTTAATTAGAAAGTAAACTCATATTTTACGGATAATATCTTTTTTTTTTCAGAATAATGATCAATTTTTATATCACCTTCCCTATTTAGTATACTTCATTTATAATAAGGAGTACACGTTAATGAAATTCTCTTATCTATACAAAACTCAACGTGCCAATAATTTATTTTTGCAACAACCCTTAGAACAAAGGGTAGAAAGGGTCATAATATTTAAAGCGAAACTACGCTACACGCTATTTTCAGTCATACCATTTTCAACAACCATTTTCCTCGAATTAGTCAAACGAGAAAGACATATTCTCTCGTGCGTCCAAATAGCGTGCATTTAAACCGTTGGTTGTATAGCATCACTACAATACGATGCTTATTTTCACTTTCAGCCCATGGCATCAGCCGGAAGATCGGTCAGTCACGTAATGGCGGTCTGTTAGTAATGACGTCACAAGTACCGTTACATACACACCGACAGGAAAGAGCAACGGTCGTTGTGTGATATTTAGTGCCAGGTGTTACTACATGGTGGTTGAATACATATTGGAATGAAACCCCATAAATGAGACAGTTGCGTTTTTCGAAGAAAAACATTCCTATTCGGAGTTGTTTTCTCTTTCGAATTTTTATTGTTTTGATATCTGGAGCAATATTATTTGCCAATACAATTCATAACGGTTTGAGTGGAACATTTCACACTCTAAGTTGTTTTTGAAATTATAATTGGCGATCAATTCTCCAACAGATGAAATATTGAATTATCTGAAAGTCAGGGAATTAATATTATTCGAAGTAGTTATGTAGTTCCCTTCAGTAAAGTTAAATTTGCATTATACAACTTTTATATATATTCGTAATATATGAAATAAAATATCTTAGCATTTTTGTGTCCCTGCTAAAAGTTAAATACGTAATTTAACTTTTTTTTTTTTTTTTTTGTCAGTGTTATATAATCTTAACTCAAACTTCATTTATACGATTTTGATTTATTATCTTTTTACACAACTTATTCTGATTTAATACGATTAACTCATTCGGTTAACAAATCTAAGAGGAAATTTTGCTTTACTTTTGATTTATTGATTGCAACAGTGAAGACGCCGATTTTATAACCTCAATATTGAATGTTGTCTGCATTTTGAGTTGGGTGTTCAAAATAAAAAAAGTACCTTTTAGAAGCTTATAAAATTTAATAAAAATTAAAATAAAATTCATGAATAATACATTGTTATTAGAACTTTTTTTACATGGCTGAAACTTATGAGACATGAAAACAAGTTACTGAAAAAGAACTGTTTAAGAAAAGGGTTTTTCCTCAACACGAAGAACGACGTGAACAAGAGAGCCACCAATGAAATCAAATTTTTTTTTTTTTTAAAAAAAATTTCACGTTTTGTCACACACTAAGCGAGGAGTGTAGTAATTCGAATAGTGAAAGAACAGGCAGAAACATGAAATCTTAAAGAACACAAATATCAAGATATTGATTTCACAATACCAAGCATCATGATTGTAGTATTTAAAAGAACTTAAAAGAATAAGAAAAATTAAGAACGATAAATGACTCAAAGATATATCTAACATATACTCGAACCTCCAGGAGATTAGCGTAAAAGCTGCTTGTATAGACCAGACATCATTCCTTCCTTAGTGGCTTCGACAGCACCATTGGCCTTTTCAAGAAGTCTTTCCCAGGACAGCCTTTTTCCTGCTAGCGTTCTCCAATTTTTGGTTCTCAAAACTAGGAGATCTCATTCTAGGCCATCAATCCATCTTATATTTGGCCTGCCTTTTCTCCGTGGGCCAATTGGTTGGGCCTTGAAGGTTTTTTTAGTGGTGCGGTCTGATCAGACATCTCTAGCTGTAAAACCCCATAAAGGCAAAACATCGCGGGCAACCTGAAATATATACTTCTCACGGCGCAGAAATGGGTCCCTCTTAACGAAGGACAGCCGAGCCTTAAATTGAAAATTAACTCCCAAGCCTGAACATGTTGATTTGAGCTTGGGACTTTGATTTCTTAGGACTTGAACCAATCCTATTTTTCTGTAGTAGCAATATATTTTTGCACGCATTTTTCGGGAACACATCTGCCGAGGGCCCCACGTGTTTAATTGAAGGGAAATATTACTTATTTCTAGAAATTACGTAATATTTTAGGGAATAGTTTCAGTCATCCTGTGTAAAACACGTGTATAGGCCATTATGATATCCTCTTACTAGGGATCGCCAATAAATCTATTAAAAAAATTTAAGGAATAATCCTTTTATTGAGGGATCACCAATAAATCTTTAAAACTATACGTTTTAATCCTTTAATACTAAATGAAATGAGCCTAGTGTTTCGATATAGGGAATGGATAATTATGATTTAGATATTATAAATAAATAAGATTAAAATTTTAAGTAAATATTAAGCTATTTGAAATGAATAATATATAAATTTTTGCAAAAGCAATCTTTTTGTTTCTGAGAGTAAATAAAAATTTTCCAAAAAAATTTTCTTTTTTTTAGATTGGACATTGTAATCAGCAGAAGTATTATTTAACTTGATAACTAAATAATATTTCTCTTCTCTATGCTCCTATTAATATTTTAAATATTTCTATTCTTCTTTATGATTCTCTATTTAATTTTTTTGGGGAAAAAATACTAAATTGTTTTGTGAAATACACATTTATTTACTTTTGTGAATAAATATGTTAAATTACTTTACAAGATATTTTGTTTTCTTTCGCAAGTAAATATACATAATAGTAAGATATGTGTGTTTTGTATGAAATTCTGTGCACTAGAATTAATTTGAGGTGTTTTTGTTTCCTTGTTACTATGTTACAACGCCTAGTATTTAAAAATATGGATAAAAAATGTAGAAAATAACTATGCAACAAGAACACATTTAATGTTCTCCACGAAATTGTTCGTTAATGTAAATACGTTCCTCTGTGAATTCAAAAACTTAAATGTTATATATGTTGTTTTTTTGGATGAAATCATTTAATGTACATAAACATTTTCCAACGTCCTATGTTATACGAAAATTACAATTTCATACCTAGTGATAAAAATGTTATACTTTGTTAGTTGTTTTACAAATAAAAATGAAATCTTTTTGCTATACTACTCATGTAATTACAGTTATTAATGACACGCAAAATTCTTATTAATAGCAAAAAATGAAAAGAGATTACTGAAAATGGTTGTATTTAGTTTTACTGAGTTAAATCATTACATTACATGGTACCCTTAAAAATAAAATATGCACAGTTTTGGATGACTGTCCATAAAAATAAAGATTTTTAAAAACCATGTTTTGTCTTATGTATGTATAAAATGTATAACGAGCCGTCTTTAAAATACACCTATTTACCTATTTTCCTGTACAAGAAATTTTTTCTGTTAATGTATTTATATTAATTTTTGCTTACTAATGATGAAACATACTTTTTCGTTTAAATGAAACATCTATTAAGAGCATAATTTCAAATTAAGTATAAGGTAGGTTTATCTGTTTATAAAAAAAGGATGTTTGTACGAGTATATGACATCGTTTCACTTCAACACCGATCACTATGAAAGTTGGCATGGAAATATGTTTTTTTGTGAAGAAGGTTTTTGTGCTATACTCTTTGTTGCAGCTCCCCACTAAGTAGCGCTATAGCATATCAACTTATGCACCATTTAATCAATCGCCAAGTTGCCAACAGGGTCGCCAAAAATTATCCCAATTTGGCTCTATCACGAACATTTCGCTATGTTTCCATTAAATCGCCATTATAATTTAAAGAGCGGCGTTGCTTGCGAATATTACAATTTGAACATAAAATAAATACAACAAAAAGTAATATTAACGTATTGCACATCCATATATAAGTTATTTACTCTATTTTTTAAGCATTCATTACACAACATTTGTAATAATATGTTACTTTTGCTGAGCAATCAGCTTACGAAGGTGTTTTCAAAAATCAAACCCAATTTTTTATCAGCTATTAGACATACAGACTTAAAATTTAGCAAATATGATTTTTTGCTCAACTAAAATATGAAAAAAGGTTTTTTTTTTGTCTAATTTGCAGTTTACTTAAAATTAATTCATTAAAAACCTCTTCATCCTGCAATCTGCATTGTTTAATTTTTATAATTCTTTCTTGCGAAGAACGCGCGCGCGCGGGTATACCTGCTAGTATTATATATGGAACATATTGTTCTTGCATAGCATGTACTAATTTATTAAAAATTAATTTTATTACATAAAAGCTTTAAAACTTTGAAGGTAATGAATATTTGTTTGTTTTTTTAATTATAATAAAAGTTTATTTCTTACGAATATCTTTGAAAAATATGATTTTTTTAAAAACATACTTATGTTAAAATTGGTTCTACTCTGAACAGTATTATGCGGAAAGATATGAATTATTTTTTCTTTGAATTTAAAGTGTATGAATTTAAATAAATAATGTGAATTTTGATTGCATATGCTTACTTTTAGATACTTAGTCTGAAGATCAAAGGAAATGCAATTTATTCGGAATATTCGTTTTGATTTTGAAATAAAATAGAAAGTTTTCAGTTCTTCATGTGTACATTATTTCTACATCTACATAAAATCTTGTAACATTTATTTTAATAAAATATGCTTTTTCAAATAATGTATAAATTTCATAACATAAATTATTCATTGTTATCAATTACTATTCTCTCTCATGTTTGTAATAATAATTAATTTAATTTATGTAAAAAAAAAGTAAAAGTACAAGAGATCTAAAATTTTTCTCTTAAAAATACTCTTTAAGAATTCTTTTTATTCTTCAAATGTGAGTTTTGTTGTTTACTGAATATATATATTTTTTTATTACTGGAAAGAATTTTTAAAACATTTATTGCTTCGTAAAAAAATGACATTTTTTAAAAATTTTTTATGAAAAGTTATTTTTGTACGAATAGTTAAAGAATTCTGCAAGCGAACTAATAAATATTAAGGAAAAGTTGAGGCTCTGGATAAGACATACATTATTAATATATCGAATACATATGAGGGCAAAAAAAAAAAACGTTTTAAACATCAAGACTTAAAAATGTAAGAACTGCATATTTCATATGCAATAGAATTTTTAAGTGCTCCTTTTTAGTACTTATATTTCTATGGTTATTTTCGTAATGATTTTTGAAGCAAGTTTTTGTTGCTGTTTTTTTAATTAGAAACTTGTATAAAAATTTATATGTACCGAAGGATTTTTACTTATAGATCCATGAAACTCTCTCTCAGTAACAATGAAAGTTCATTTGAAGAATTATTACTTTTTTTACTTATGGGCTGCATAATGGCAACTAAGCCTTTGCAGACAAGGCAAGTTCCCAAATATGAGAATCATTTTATGGTGGCACCATCTAGTGGCGGCTCTCGCAACCAAATTTGGACACTCGAATTAATTTTAGTTCAAGCTCTTTTCGCATGCTAAGTATTGTCTTGATTCAATTTGGCGGAGAGTATCTGAACCAAATTAATTCTCAAGGGATCCTTTATATGCCATATAAGCATATATAATGCGTGCCTACTATTTTCAGTTCTTGAAAATCTATAGACTCCAGCCGGGATCGAGTGGAGATTAACGTCGCACTGTTCAGCTACACGAGGGCTTTTAGTGACAGACCGCGTAATTTTGAACCATGGTCAAGTGACGTGAACGACACCTGAGATATCACCTCCTCTCCTTACTCCCACACCACACCAACGAAAGGACGTTTGAGCTCTCGACAGATTTAACGTACATCACTCCCCTACACGGCGGGTGTTTTGTGGTACTGGGCTCGAGATCATGACTTGCCTGCCATGAGCCGATACCTTGACCACTGGGCTACCGCAACCCTCCAGCCGGAATCGAACCCACAACCTTGGGCTTACGAAGCTGGCACGCTAACTCTAAGCCTCAGAGCCGACTATGAAGAGTTAAAGGGTTAATTATCATTATTAATGCTAAAATTTGTACGTTAAAAATATGGGACACAATTGAGTTATATAATACAAATTTTTAAGAAATAGGAATATTTAGATTTAATTTTCTTTTGGTCTACTTTGAGCTTCTCAGAAATTTAAATATATAGGGGTTTTTTTTGTACAGTCATTCAAAATTTTCTACTGACCTGCGTTGAGTAGCGAGCGTTTTTCGAGTCCTTGTGCGACTGAAAACCCAGCCTGTAGAGCAGGGGTGGGCGGAGTTTTCCAAGATGCGGGCTACTTCTAATATTTTTAAGGTGTTGCGGTCCACCTAGTGGCGTAGGTGCGGCTATTCTATATTAAAATTGTATGTTTTCTTTTTTCCTAAAACTTGTTTTCGAGATTCTACCCCTTTAAAATGACAGATTACTATTTTTATTACAAAAACATAAGTAACACAAAATTGTCGAGTTGAATACTTTAACAAAGATGAGTGACTATTAGGCTATGGAGCGTGGACATATTCAATGCAGCGAGAAGGGAGCCTATGGGAACCAATGAATCTGAAACCGACGTATGTACTTACTTGGTTCCCTGTCGCCATCGCGGGACATGACATCAACAAGAAAACGTGAACTCCTAAAAACGCGGGATGTAGAGGGATGTCTCAATAGCCAAACCCGCGCTGTCGCGGGAACAGCTGATCATCAGCGCTTATTATTTCCTTTTGCTGACGTGTTGGGAAAAATTTATCTTTTCGGCTGGTATCACAGTGATCGGTTTTTCCCCCTACAGTGGCAATGAACGTGTTAAGCGTCATCATGCACTTCCAATGAAGGCACATGTGTCATCTACGCATTAATAGAATCATTTGCTTAATTAAACACAGTCGCATCCATTGTAAAAAGCTGGTTCTCCCTTCTAGCTGGCTTTGGTGAACTATAAATATGCTTCTTTTAGTATGCGCGTCTTAGGTTTTAGTAAAGAGGGTCACCTCGAAATCTCTTGACGGTCTAACAGTCGATCGCGATCGACTCAATACCGATCTTTGGTTTAGAACAGTGATTCCTAAAGTGGTTTATATAGACCCCCAGGGGTCAATGATGACCTGCAAGGGGTCCACACTAGCAAAAAAATAATTTGGGGGTCCATGAGGTGTAAATGGGGCTCTATGATAGTGATTATCATTAAACCAGATCATGACTTTAACCTTTAAAAAAAAATTGATTTAGTGGAAACCGATTTGGCCAATTAAACATTTACTAAATTTAAGTGAGGTTAATTTAACATTACAGATGACAGCATAAATTTTATTAAGGTATCTGACTACGTTCGGAGCCATGATTTTAAAAAAGCGCATAAATGTATAATTTTCATGATATTTAGTGTCACTTAGATTAGAATACATGTATAAAATTGTTTTAAGGAGACATTATGACAAAAAAAATTATTTAAATACAATATTTCGGCAAAAAATTGACTTAGAATAACCTTTTTTCCAAATGTTCTTCTTTTGTAAAAAATGCTTCTATTGTATTAATATTTTGCCTGTCTATAGCTCAGACTTCTGTACAGAGGCTCAACTATGAGTTTTGAAAAATTCACAATATTTTCAGAGTTACAACCATTTGAAATAATTATCGGCGTAATTTCTTAAAATTTCTCCCTTCTGTTTTCGTAAAACATGGATAAACCGACTACCAAGTTATGCGTTTCAAAAATTCTAATTGAGCCTCTGTACAGAGGTCTGAGCTATATACAGGCAAAATATCAATACAATAGAAGCAGTTTTTACAAAAGATTTGTCATAATGTCCTTAAAACAATTTTATACATGTATTCTAATCTAAGTGACACTAAATATCATGAAAATTATCCATTTATGCGCTTTTTTAAAATCATGGTTACTACGAACGCAGTCGGATACCTTAAGACAAGGACTATTTCAGCATTTCTTTCCGAAATTAAGCTAAAGGAGTATACTATTGGACGTCGCGAATTTTCTCATTTTGTCGCAGATAGTCTGTCGGGACATTTTAACCTACGTTCAACATTTAAATGCCCTTACTCAGATTTTGAAACTAAGTTTGAGATTACTCTTTTTATAGTAATACAGAAGAGTAGACAATGATTTCATAGAGTCAATTTGAAAAAAAAAAAATAGGTCATATGTATTATATAATAGGAACTCATCAGAATAGGTCCTAACGAAGATCTTTAAATAAAGTTTAGAAATGGATGTCAGCAGTTTTGGCTTTAAAAAGACATACCTGATATTAATCACAAATATTATGGAATATCATGAGAAAGTTTTTAATTGCTTTTCCTTGTGAGCGGGAGTTTCACTCAATTTTCCAGACTCAAAAACAACAAAAAAAAAAAAAAAAAGAAAAGAGAAAACTGGGCACTTACTAACAAAGGAGATTTAGAGTTAAACCTGACTAATTGATATTAAATGTTGAAAATTTGTTATTGAAGCATCAGATTCATTCCTCTCATTAAGAACATTTGTTTGTTGTTCAGTTATTTTATGTATTAATTTGATTTTAATTTTAATTCATTAACATGCGCATCTTAAGTTTTAAACGCTATACTTCATTACAGTTAGAAATTCAATTCTTTTAAAGTAGTAGCACCAACTATCAAAAAAACATCAAAGTTGATACATTTGCAAAAAATTAATATTAGATAAGCAGGGGTCCACTCGAAACCAAAAAACCTGGCAAGGGGTCTGAGACAAAAAAGTTTGGGAACCTCTGGTTTAGAGAGACTGATGTACGTTAAATCTATCGAGGCTCAAAGTTCCCTCGTGAGGGGATGTGGAAGTTTGGAGAGGTGGTGTCAGCTCAAGTAACATGATCGAGGTTCAAAATCTTCAATAACCTTCATGTTTCAGAGTGTGACGTAAGCTGAAGACAGTCTACCAATCAAAATTATCTATTAACTGTCAATAAGGCTCACACTCCAACAACATATTATAACTCTACATTAAAGGCATTAGAAATGTAAAACTCAACTGAAAAGGTAAAAATATTATTCAACTAATAAATTTCCATATAATTACATCCGTTGGTAAATAAAATGTTGTTCAAATTAATAACTGGTTTAATTAAAAATAAAAATTCTCTTATAAAATACTAAATGGTGATTTAAACTATTTTGATACAAGTTTTACATTTAGGCTTAACCCTCATAGCACTGTAAAGTTGTTAAGAGTAAATTTTAGTTTTTAGCTGCCTATTTTAGTTTGTTTTTAAACGTAAAATAAGTAAAAATCATAAGAAAAATACTTAACAATCTGTTGTTTTGTCGCTCAAAATGTCGATTAAATTCAAATTTGTGTAGTTTTATCAGCCACTTTTTTTTTCTCAATTGTTCGAATATACTTTATTATAGCACAAAACTAAAATAAGTGATAAAACACAACACAATAAAGTGAAATAATTCAGAATAAGGAAACATGCTGCGAATATGTATTATCATTGGCGCAAAATTGATTTTACGCTTCTCCCCCCCCCCCCTCCCCGTGTATTCTCTTGTACTTCATTGCATTCAGTTTACATTCTATTTTGATATCCTGTATAAAAAATATGGATAAGGGGAGAACTAAGTACGACAATCACCACAATTCTAAAATGGGGAAAAATATTTCTTTTTGTCGTAATAGGTTTAAGAAAAGGCTCGAATTATGGAATGTATCTCTTTTATACAGTGTGGCCTCAGTAACCAGTGGTCAAGGAAATGGACTCATGGCCGGTGTGTCATGTGTTCGAACCTGAACACCCGCAGTGTAGAGGGTCTAAGGAGCATTAAATCTGTCGGGGCTCAAACGGACTCCCGTTGGTGTTGTGTGGAAGTTAGGGGAAGGGGAGGCAGCTCAGGTTTCCTCCTTGTCACTTGACTATGGTTCAAAAGTACGAGGTCCGTCGCCAAAAGCCCTCTTGTAGCTGAATAAGGTGACGTTAATGTTTACTCACTCCTTCATACAGTAGCAAACGAAGAATATTATGGGCCCCTGCAAAGTCAGTTTTTGTTCTCTATAAATAATTGCAAAACCATACGTACGGGGCGTCAAAGATTTGAGGCCCCCTGGGTTGAGTTGAGTTTGGTGTTTTATGGCGCAAGAGCCAGTTTTGGCTATACTGCGCCAAACATTCATAGGTCTGTGGTCTGAACAGGAAAAAAGGAAAAAAGAAATTGGATGATAAGATGGAGGATCGAAAATAGAGAAGGATCACTGAGGTACCCCGGGGTCGTAACACCTGTGTTTACCAAAGATAGTAAACCCCTTGGGAAAAGGAAAAGATCACTAGAGAGAGAGAGGGTACCTCGGGATTGTGACACCCGTACCCAACTAAAGAAGGTGAGCCCCCTGAGGGGTTAGGTCCCCTGGAATTCTGCCCTTACCCCCTACGATGCAGGGATGTACGTTACGTTACTGCCTTTATACAATAGAAACAATTTTCAAGAGTACTTTCAGTATATATAGGCAATCCCATTCATAAATATATATGTATTTGAATGTGTACGCGTATTTACTGACTACTGAGGTTAGTAAACCTACAATCAACTTAGACATTGAACCCTAACACCCCTATCTGAAATTTATAATTATTTCACCAAATATATAATGAACAGCATGGAATACAACACTCTGCATTGAGCAATACATGTTCTCACGCTATTTTTATTATTTTTTTTATCCTTACCTCAGACTATATTCATCTCCAATCGTGCGACAGAAGCATGTACCTGTCCACCCTCCAATTACCCAATCCACATCAAAAACCAAACGAACAGTCATGTCTTTCCGTTTTTCCTGTTGTGTCATTACGTTTTTTAGTAAACCCTAAAACAAAAATATTAGAACGCAAAACGACCGGAAGTGTGACGTTACGGGAATGAACACCTACGAGACATCCGGGACGTGTCGTTTAAAATGCGTTACACCCTCAACTGCCCCCACGCGCCCTCTATCTAAACACCGCCCGCAGAAGGGAAGGGCGTACACTTTTCCTGCACCTGTAAACCCCCACCCATTGTCCGCAGAACATGCTCATAACATACAAAGCTCGTGCGAAATCATTTCTTTGGCATGGGTTCGTTTGTGAGAACGAAGTGGAATTGAGAATACCAGAATTTAATAGCCTATTGCATTTTTAATGAAATGTAACCTGGAATTATGTTGTTGTAAGTGATTATATTTCTGTATTGTGGATTCAAAGTTTTATTGCAAGAAATAAATACCCTATGTGTAAGGATGTAATTTGAGTCCTTGAAACAATGCCGCTCCTTATTGACTCTTTTTACTAACGAAAAGAATAATATCCACATATATTAAATAAAAGAAAACAGTTCGACAAGTACATGAAAGCAGTGCTTAAAATACGGTGAATTTTTTGTAAGAGTTAATTTAGAAATGTATGAATTTTTTTTTTTAAAGTTAATTTGGAAATGTGTATGAATTTTCTAAAAGTGATATTGAAAGCATGTATAAGTTTTCAATTATTTGGAAAGGATTAAGATTAAAAAAAAAGTAAGAGGATGCCTTAAAATTATTTCTAATCTTATTTTAAATATCAATGAGATAGGGGTTTTAGTACAAATAAAACTTCTAACTAGACAAAAATATTAATCAACTCAAAATATAAATCACAGATACACAGAAAGAGCTATTTCTTTTTTTGTAACAACTTCGATGAACTAAACGAATAGAATGAGATTTTTACTGTGTGATAAACGCTCTGTCACGTTTATTGGTGTTTGGGGGTTAGAAGAAAGATCAGCCATAATCAAAACAAATCTAATTTATTATTCTCTTAAATTAACAACCCAGGGTAGGAAATGCACACTTCTACTAAGTACAGGAGTAATTACACGGCAGAAAGAATACTTAATATTTGATAATAATTCAATTAACTTACTCTTCGAACGCTTTGAATGTCTACTGTCTAAATTACCGTAATTCCGTTCTCAGTTGTTTGACCTCTGGTCGTTATTATTCAATTCTAACTTATTGACTAAATCGTCAATTAGCAATCTTTTGATCCTTCAGCAAATAATCGTCGAGTAACTCTCGATTAGCTCTCAACTACTTACCACTAACCACCAACTAACTTCGCGTACCTAAAAGTTAATACTTAAATATAACCCTTCATTTTTGCGTTAACCATGTCTTCGAGAGAAAGTTTTCAATAGAACAACATTAAACGAACAACGAATTTAAGTGTGTCTTTAAAAATACGCAAGGTATTTTCGTATACATATATGCCTCCCTCTTCCCAGAGATGGTTCTATAATTTTAAGTCTTTTCGGTTGAACCTGGACCTCTTGATAGATATACAATACCCTGGATTGTGAATCTAGCAAATTGAGAGGTAAAGATATAATAGAATATATTAACAACTAACAAGTAGTGCGTTTTTTTTAAACTAGTTTTGGCGTTATACATATTTGAATTTATAAAAATGAATGAAAAGTTGTAGATTAAAAAATCGTAACATTTGTATAATTTTGCAGCATTTTTTCATAGTCTATATATTTTAATTTAACTGGAAAAAGCAACTTTTACTTGATTTTTTGTGACTATTCCTAATTTTATATTAATTTTACTTCTACACTTATTTTAACATATTTAAAATGCTGTATAATAACAAAATAACTACAAGAAAAATATAAACCGGCTTTGGAGACAAAATAACAAGGAAAGGAATTATACGAATACAATGTATCACAATAATATTGGCATGTGGAGAATGCAAACATTTTGAGTGAGGGTCCTCACTCATAAAGGTAGGGGGTTATATGGGGAAGCATCTATATCTGGCAGCTACGGAGGGAGATGCCGAATGAGATAGTATGTGTAGTTCAGGGAGTAAAAGAGCTTCAATGTGGAAGCTTCGAAATAGAACTAATCCTGGAATATCATTCCTGATTTGAATTTGTATATTTAATCAAAATCATTGTACATATGATGGTGTTTGAAGACAATCCGTGCCAGCATATAACATATACTTCTTGTGTCAACAGCTACATGTCAACTGTACATTTTGAAGGTGAATTGGATTGCCTATAATAACAGCGTTGTTATTTGTGTATGTGGACAAGTTAGAACAACATATAATATTAATTGTTTCTATTTCAAGACGTAGAAATTCTTTGCATAATTTCAAAATTTGACAAAATTCTTTGTATAAATGGATTAAAACTACTGACGCTTAAAAAACATTGTAGTGTAATAAAATTAACATGAAAAGCAAAAAAATGCTATATTGCCACTATTCGTGATATTTTACACCTATAAAAACATATAACTTCTAGTATTAGCTATATTTATGAAAATAATGAAATTCAATATTTTATCGCAAAATTAAATAATGATTTTTTTTTTTTTTTTTGGAAAACCATCTCTTTATTTGAAAAAGTTATTGCATTCAATTTAATTTGTGTTTTTGATTTTATAAGTTAACTTATATTATTATTTTTTACTTTACAGGTAAGCTTGTAATCTGATTTGGATTTTTGAAAATTTGTTAAAATATAAGGTATGTTTGAATAGTTGAAAATTATTTTTCTCTTTCTCTTTCAGTTTGTATAGTAGAATTTTTCTTTTTCTCTCCTTTCATTTGCATAAAGTATTAATATTAATTTATGGAATTTAATTTATTCGAGACAGTAAATAAAATGGTTCAACATAAAATAAAGTGTTTGTTATAGAATGTATGCAATTTTATAATAATAATTAAATAATTTTGTTTTTAGAGTTTCCTTTAAGGTGCGAAATGAACTAAGTTAATTTCCTTCAGCTAGATAATCCAGGATAATAATTTGGAAATTTAAAAATTTAATTGCTTTTTGTATCAGAGTTGTTTAAGACAAGATAATCAAATTTTGTGATACGAGAATGTAATTATTTTAAATTGAACGTATAAAAAGAATTGATTCATTTATCTCATTTTCAATCAATTCAATATTTTTACACAACTAAAATGACTGCCTACGTTGAAGACCAGTTTTTTTTTTAAAAAAAAATACTGTTTGGAAAAAGAGTATTTTTAGGAGAAAAAAAATAAAGTAACACATATAATTTAAATATAAATACAGTGAAAGTCGTTTAACATGAAACTGAGGGGAACTGAAATATTTTTTCGTGTTAAAAGAATTTCGCGTTGTAGGATATTCTATAAGGAAAAAAAATGTAATTTGTTCAACAAAATTAAGTTTATTAGAGTACACTTTATTTACATAGATATGTATATATGCATGTACTTAACAAAAATTAATGAAACAAAAAAATTCACAAGAACTTAACAAAATTTAATAAAAAATTTAGCAATACCAAAATCTTTACAGATTTCGTTTTCGTCTTCTGTTTTTGATCAACAGCCTTAAGGAGCTCCTTCTTCATTTTAAGCGAAATAGAAGTTTGCATTCCCCCTGAGATCTTTGCTATTGTCCTCGTAAAAAAAAAATTATTCTAAAATACGAAAAAACGCGAACCAAAACTCACTGATTTTTACTCACACTGTGCGATGTACTTGTCACCGAATTTCAAAGCCAACTGATGAGATGTTTTATGTGGTGTTTTTAGGGTGGAGGGTGAAAGTAGCTTAGATAAACAAAATTGGCTCGTGTTGCAGTCTATTCCGAGGGTATTTCAAAACCAAAAGTTAGCATCCATTCTACGAAACATATGAAATCGCCTCTGTTTTATTTCACACCCCTCTTAAATTTTGCCTGCGCTTTGTAAATTCCCAGAAGGGAAATCTTTTCGTGTTAAGTGATTTTTGTTCAATGCATGAAAATACATTAGCATAAAATTAAATGCATGAAAATACATAGTAGTTTGGCGGGACCACTGTATTATTCCGTATTAACCAACGATTAACACCATATGAAAAATTCTGATAAAACGTAAAATCATGTGTATAAACGCGTTCTCTCTCTCTCTCTCTCTCTTTCTCTCACTTAGAAACTTTGAATGTACGTATGCATTGCTTGCTCTTAATTTTGAAGTAAATTATTCGAGGAACTCTCTCAAGCTTTTGAAAAACATAGTAATTATCGTGAATTAAATCTTTTTTTAGTTCATAAGGTATGTCATTTCTTTTAAATAAACGGTATTTCGAATTCTAGTTTTTTATTCTCATCCCTTTTTTTTATTTTTAAAGCTATTATTTTTTTATACCCTATGTATAATACGCATCCTTAAATGTAATCTTATTTTTGGTGTTAAAAAAGAGCGTTATTCACCGGATTTTACGGTAATTACCTTAATTTTCTTTAATCAGTACATATTAGATAGTTTTCTTCGAAATGAATCAAAAGTTAAGAGAAATGTTAAAATAGAAGAGATACAGGTAATTGATCTAATGAACATTTAAACTTGGTATGATGAACATCTTGGTATTTATACAACTTTTGCTTGATAAAAATTTCCTTAAATGAAGAAATATTTAATGATGATCAACACAATAGTGAGTCATTTCATTGAAAAATGTACACGAAAAAATATCCTGAAGGTTTCGTAAAATTTTATTGACGCTCTTGAAATATCGTATATTTGTAAGGATTATCTTTCAAAAATAAAATTTTGAAAAAAATACATTTTTTAAGTTTTTGTAATCCTAAATTCGTTAATCACCTTTTACTAAATTATTTAAAATCCAAACGGCTGATGTGTTAACTCATTTTTTCTTACTGTAGTACTTTTTTCCCTTCGTCCAGCATGTTTTTCTTTCTTTTGTAACTCTATTTAAAAGTTAAGGAATGTCTTTTTGCATCTTCTCAATTCATTGATAATTTAATATATAGAGAATATAACTAATTACTAAATATATATATAATAAGAATTTATAATTAAATTATAGCAAGGTAACTGCAATAAAATAATGGTTGAAGCATTAGAAAAATTTTAAAACACTATTTATAAACTTAATAAAGAAAACTGCAAAAATCGAGTTGAAAGAGTCTATTTTCTATAACTTCCGGATTCAAAATGCTACTTCAATTTCAATCTTTTAACAGACTTTTTTTAAAAAAAACACCCAACGATTGAAATTCTGTCTTCATTTTCGGTGTTTTGTGCCATCTTTGAAGCTATTTTTCTCATATTTAATGCATTTTATTGTTTTAAATTTTTATTTTCCCTAATTCTCCAGTATTTTTATTATATCTTTAAAGCATTTAATTTTAACAAAGGGTAATAGTCAATCAATTTAAAGTCACTCAAATACCTACTGATATGAGGTTGTAGCTCAAAAGAGCTGGATACTCAAGTCATCCAACCAATGATACTTTTTTTTCAAAACTGTATTTTGTTTCAATTTTATGTGAATCGAAAGATAAAACTGTTTGGAAAGAGAAAATATTAGAACTAAAATATTTTCAAAGAAAATAAATTGTGTCCCAGGAAGTCGAAAAATGACATTTTGTAAGTTGGCACGAAATGTCATACATGATAAAAATACATATGATAAAGTATAATTTATTTTGAGCAAACACTTCAATGCTGCTTTATTGTAAAATAAAATAAAAAATTGTCAATGCAAAATTTGATAATAGTTTGTCAAAAAAGTATAAAATTACGCTCATGTCCAAAATTAAGATCACAAGCAAATTCTTCATCATAATTTTAAATTACCTAAAGGAAAACATCTAGAATTTCTACTTTATATATTTTGAAGAACGGGTAGTACAATAGTAACCTTTAGCTCAGTAAAAGATGTTGTTTAGCGTTATTTTTGGCAGAACTACTGAATTGTGACCGTTAATTCATACGAGGTTTTTTCCTGAAATTTTGTGAATATTGCATTAAAAAAAAACAAGTTAGCCATGTTAGCAGTGAGTTGACTTCTCATAATCGCTTACATAATTCCTTGCGATGGAGAGCCACTGGCAGGCTTGAAACTGGCCAGTCTTCAAGTGGAGGTGGCTTGATGGTTATAAGTGCCCCAAAAAAAGGCTCCTGGTCGTGGAATCAATTCGAAACAAGTGGTACTGTGACCAGGAAGGTCAGCCAAGGTCACCACAGAGCATCAACATCTGCACAAGATCGCTTCTTGGCTTTAAGCGCACAATGACATAGGTGGACAAAGACTCCTTAGCTTGTTCGTGACCTTGCTGGTGTGTCTGGAAGAATTTCCAGCTCTACAGTCGTATTGCAGAGACTGTCCAGAGGCGCCCAGTCTTGTGTATCCCTTTGATTGCATCCCATCAATACATAAATTCAAGGACCTTTTGTGGAGTCTTGGACAATCTTCTAAATAAATAAAATCGCTTGATTCTCAGAAAAAAATTTTCAAACAAAATTTCCTTTACCTCAATTATTATTTTGTTATTTATAAACTGGCTGATTCTCAGTTACAGTTATTCATATAAAGAACTTTGCAGATAACTGTTTATATATATATAATTTTAATAGGTATATGTTACATATCGCCATTGTCAAACCAACATTTGCTATGTGCAAAAATTATAACTTTGAGATTTGAGACATTTTTATTTGACAATTTTCTAGCTGTTGCACATAGTTTATTAGTTTAGCGACCACAGTTCACAGTATAGTTCTTAAAGTCACATAGCAGTATTTTTTATACGAAAATTTGGTTAGTAAAAACTAGTCATAATAGTCAAAAAGTCAAAATCTCCGAAAAGTGAATATAGAAGATACTGGTTTGACAACGACGATATTCATAATAGAACTACGTGACTATAATACTGTGCAACACGTTTGTCTGAAACATAGGCTCAAAAATCGAAAAGAGTAGAAAATTTTCAAAATTGTTAAATATGGTTTAATTTTGCGTAGAATTATATTTCAGTTTTGTTCTCGCTTCCTATATGCAAGCCTTCATTATACCCCACCACCACCTCCATGGGCTCATATAACCTTATGAAATAACAAATAACCCAGTTTGGGTTTCTAATTCAGTGACGGTTTATCCATTGGGCTCTTGGGACGGGTGCCCAGAGGCCTGGAAAGGGCCCGGGGAAGAAATATAAATATAATATATAAATTTTAATTCGGATATATAATCCAGCCTGGATATATAAATTTTAATTCTCCAGTGCCAATAGGGCCTGTAGATCTTCTGCGCCCAGGGCCCGAAATGATCTTAAATCGGCACTGCTCTAATCTGATAGGCTGCCTATCATTCTAAATTTTCATCAATTCAAAAACTTTTAAAAACTTATTTTTCTTTTCTTTGACATTTTCGGAGTTTTATCGAATATATTAGATTCCTCAAAGATTTTTATGATTTCAAAGCGTTCTACACATTAATGGCTGATAAGAAATTGTGCTCGAGAAACACATTAGGCAACAAAAGAACAAGGCAAAACATTGCATTTTTTTTAGTTCCATTCCGCGTATTTTTTCGATGTTAAGAAAAAAAAAACCGACTTTTTGTATGGATAAAAGAAAGTCATTAGGACTATGGGAACTTAACAGTAACGAGACAATGGCTTGTAAAAAAGAAACACTAAAGTAAAGAAACTTAGGTGGAAAGAGCCATACCCGGCGGTGTTTTATGCTAGACACGCTTCCCTAAGGTGACAAGTAAAAAGAAAAAAGTTCACTTTTTGCACTTTTAAACGAGTAAAATAGATTTACGAAGTCAAAAGAAAAGGGCTAAAATAAAAATATTTTTTAAACATTTCACCTTGAAGTCATTTGTGAAACTATAACTCAACTTTAATCAAGACTTTTCATTGATGTATAAATGCTGTTATGCTCGTTCAATCCGCAAAACACGTTGTTGTCATTTTTTTTTTAACTTAAGCTTTTTTTTATCCGCTTAATTCTTCCGTAGATCGTGGCGAGAATACTGATGAATAGAATTTACTGTTCTTTGATTGTGTCACTTCCCCCGCCCCCTTCTTCCCATTGGAAACAAGGTTAATGCTTTGAGTACCGGAGGGGAAAGGGGTCTTCCGAGGATATATTCGAGTGGACTTCAGGTAGGAATCGAGACTTGAGCGCCATCTAACTACTTAATATAAAATTAAGAAGGGGGCGTTGGATATGGATATTAGTTCTGAAGAGATTATGAAAATTTNTAGAAAAAAATATTAAAAAAGAGGGTTGTTTTTTGTATATAGAAAACTAAATGCTCAAGTGACTGGTTCTAAAATTGTGGGGCATAATTACCAAGATTTCAAAAACTTTGATTAAAATATTCTTATTATTTTTATTGTATTTAAAATATTTTAATTCCTAGTGGTTAATAGCTTTTTTATAGTTTTAAGCACCACGTTAATTAAAATTAACAAATCCTATTTTAAAAAAGCATGTATTAAAAAGCAGTTAGGATTTATCAAAGTAACTCAAACACAATTGCTCACAAACAATTTTTTTCCACCTGAATTAAGGATTTTAAAAATATACATATATTTCATTAATTGAGATCGGCATGTATAATAGGGTGGATATCAGTCATACGGAAAAAATTATTAATCGGATCCTACCTATGCGGGAGAAAAATGTTTTGTGGTATGGAGATTAGGAGAAAAATACAGTTAAAAAACTCTCTCTAATTTCTCTCTCTCAAACTTTAATGTTGTCACAAAGGGGTTGAATTTTCGAAAAAAATGGAAAAAGTCTTAAAAGGTATTCGACTTCGTTCGGAACCGTGATTTTAAAAAAGCGCATAAATGGATAATTTTCATGATATTTAGTGTCACTTAGATTAGAATGCATGTATAAAATTGTTTTAAGGACATTTTGACAAAAAAAATTTATTTAAATGCAATATTTTGGCAAAAAATTAACTTCGAGAACATTTTGAAAAAAGGTTATTCTTTTTGTGAAAAATGCTTAAATTATAATAATATTTTGCCTATATATATCTCAGACCTCTGTACAGAGGCTCAAATATGAGTTTTGAAAATTTACATTATTTTCAGAGTTACAACACATTGAAATAATTATTGGCGTTTTTTTCTTAAAATTTCTCCCCTCTGTTGTCGTGAAACATGGATAAACCCACTTCTAAGTTATACATTTCAAAAATTCTATTTGAACCTCTGTAGAGAGGTCTGAGCTATATACAGGCAAAAAAAATATTATTACAATATAATAGAAGCATTTTTCCCAAAAGGAGAATATTTTGAAAATGGCTCATTGTATGTTCATTTTTTGTCAAAATATTGTAAAATAATTTTTTATTGTAATACTATTCTTAAAACAGTTTTATATACATTTTCTAATCTAAGTGACACTAAATAGAAATACTATCCATTTATACGCTTTTGCAAAATCACGGTTCCGAAATACCTTAATTTGGGTTACATAATTTTAAACTGAAAATAAAATTATTTTTCTACAATATAAATAACCCAAAACGATGGCTATTGATAAGTGAGTAGTGAATAGTGCAATATACACTGCAACATTTCATAACCCCAAGCTCTCACTCCCACACGGTCGAATCAATCCGATCCGATATCTTTTCCATCTTCTGCTTTATCGTGCACTGCAATACTGACTGTCAACTTTTTGAAAAATTTAATACTAAAGAAACTATTAAACGTACCTGATGTCTTTTTTGTCTTGTAACTATTTAGTAGATGAACTCTCAACGCAATAAATATAAAAAAATACTAAAATACTCGTTTTTCTTTAATAATAAATTACTTTAACTTTTTACCATAAAAAAAGCGAAAATAGTAGTACTTAAAACAATGCAATACTTGACACAAAAATTATTTAATTTTATTTTTCCCTTCATATATATCTATATATATCAGAAAACTTCTTTTCCGCATAGGTAGGTCTTAAAATTCTGAAAAGACTTTTTTTAAGTTGATTAAAAGAATATTATTTTTTCATTTATTTATTTATTCTTTTTACTTTTTATTTTCTTTTGTTTACAGTGGTATGCACTGATTCATTTGAATACTCATAAAACTTTATTGACACTACTTTATTCCATAATTAAGCTACGCTTTTCCCCCGTTTCGAACGTTTAATGCCTCAGTAAAAAATGACAATATTTGTCTTTAATAGAAATAAAACACTCCAGTCCTAAATCAGTTCGTTTTTTATCAAATACGTTTTAATAAAACACTTTTTTTTTTACTCCGAGCATCTTAGACTTAATTTATGTTACTACTTGATGTGGTCGATATTTATAAAGTAAGTTGAGAAGGTGTACAAGATTAAACACTTTAAAAATACTTTAATTCTTCATAGTTCAGTTTTTTTTCGTTGTTAACTCAGAGTAAACACTGTAATTTTCCGGACAAATGTCAACATGAGTTTTGATGGTGGATAAATTATTTAACAGGAAGAAGAAATCGGTAGATTTATTTTTCTCTTTATTTTTTTTTTCACGAAGTATATTAAATTTCTTTTTCTTCATGGAGTTTTTTTAATTTGATATATATATTGACTTTAAGGATCTTCTCATAATATTTTGAGTAATAGCAAATCATAATATTTAATTTTTCTTTTAATTTTTGGAAGTGTAGGATACGAAAAAATAGGAATGTGAACTAATTATAAAGGAAATTTCGCTTTTAAAGAAATCAGATTTGGTTTTTTTTTGTGTGTGTGTGTGTGTGTGTGTGAAATTTATTTTTTTAATTCAAAGATTTTCAGTTTTTAATATTCTTTCATTAATTACGTTTACATCAAATGAATTAAAGTATATTTAAAAAATTAGAATAAAAAAGGTATTTTTTCTGTCTAATATAATCTAATATATCTCTTAGTTTATTTATTTTTTCAAGGTTGCATGCATATCTTATAATTTATTTTTACTTTTTTTAAGCCATGGCATTTGTTTTATGCATAGATGTTCTTAAGGGTGCTTATTTTACATTTTGATTAAAACCTAGTTTATATTAATTCCTTATTAGTGGCATAGCAAGGGCTTTTGCCGACTGGGGCCAACCGGAAATTTTATCGCCTTACTATTTTAATTATTAGTCAAGAAAATTAGTAAATGTAAAAAAAGCAGCTTTAAATTTTTTTATTGTATTAAAAATACACTTTCGTGTATATGTATTAAAAATACACTTTTTCATAGCAAAATCTTTTATACTATTGTCAATATCAATATTATGTCATGTTCAATTGCCAGAATAGCTAAATTTGTTAGCCTTAACGTTGACATTATCGTTTGAAAATTATCTAATTTTTTAATCAACTGGCATTACTGATTGCAGATGTTAAAAAAATTCTCAACTTTATGATAATGTTTGGTAAGCCATCCTCAAGTTTTGACTCAATAATATTTTTTAATAAACCCAGAGAGCCGGACCCAATGAGAGTTCTTTTTTACAGCCTGGGTCTGTTGCGGCTACGAAAGCTTGTAGACGTACGTCCTCAAGTTGGAATTCATTACTAATGTCTTGAGGAGCTTGATATAAGTTGAGTTCGTTCATGCTCAATATCACTTCAGGCCTTTAAAAAGCATATTTATGCGCTAGATTCTGCAACTGTTGAAATCTTTCTCGAATTTCAGCAGTTACTCTGTCTATTGAAGAAAACATTGTTCGCCTCAAGTCATCTTTGTACGATAATTGAACATCTTTACTTCCGTCGTCAAATATATGCTTCCTTCTGATTTGTCTTGGGGTTCAAAAGAAATTTCAAGCTCTTCACATAAATTTTTAGCATANATTAAAGTATCATCTACGATTTCCTCACGTTTTGCTTCTAATACGATCTGTAAAGCACGTATTTTTTGAGCACATTGATGGATATTTAGTCCCTCTGTTTGCAAATAATTTTGAGCATTATTGACTTCACACAGTACCGGTTGCCAGAAGCCTAAGTAACATAAAAGGGCATAGCGATTGCATAGCGACTAATAAGATCCTGCATCTGTGCGTGTAATAAAGCTTTCATTCGTTCCCGCCAGTTTCGTCGCGCGGGTGCGATTTGGAGTTAGAAATATTTTTTGAATTTAAATATCGCGGTGCTTGTCACCACCCCTCTTAGTATGCCGCCCTGGGCCATGGCTCACGCTGCACCGCCGCCCCACGCTACGCCACAGTTCCTTATATATCTCAAAATTTCTAAGTAGATTTAAAATTTTTATAACATTTTATTCGTGATTTTTTTCCCCTTTGGTAGAAGCACATTGTTAATGATAGCGGGAAACGTTCAAATACATTTCACCTGTGAGTAAGAAGTGTATACCATTAAAATTTGTCTGCTTTAACCAGTAATGACATTAATTTTTAAAAATACTTTACAATTAAAAGCTTATGTAAATAAGATAAACTTACTTAAAATAAGAGCACTATTCAAAATTTCCAAGCAAGTGTGAGAGTCGTTTTTGTTTCAAGACATTAAAACTATTTCTTCTTAGTTTTGATTTCTTATTCACCTGCCAAGTAGTTTTTAATATTTTTTAAATTGCTATTATTTTGTACTATTTAATTAATCCTTCCATTTCCTAAGAAATATTTTACATGATATTATTCTATACATATATGTCTTTAATTGCGCAGTTTGTTTCGAAAATTGGCATTTGATATAAATTTTAATTTCCGAGACATACAAGGTCTTTCCAAAAAGTATCCGACCTTTTGCCAGAAAAAATATGTTAGTTACTTTGCGGGATTAGGATCCTAATCAAATTCAAAGTAGGCCCTTAGCGCCTTCAGACACTTAGCCCAACATAGGGATGGCGACTCTTCTAAAAAAAGATCGATTTTTAAATCGATTCGAATCGTAACCTGATGAATCGATTCACAAAAAAACCCCAAGGTCTTGAAGATCAATTCCTAAAAAATTGATTTTTTTTTCAACTCTGCGTTTACAATGTAAATATAAATCAATTTTATGAAGAACAAGAAAAAGGATATAATAAACGATCTCTTATCAGTAAAATCAGGGATTTTTTTTAATTCAGGGAATTCGACAATTACAATTATTTTTATTACCAATCAAAGTATCAGGTATAAAAGAAGACATTTATTTTCTAAACGTATTTGTTACATTGAAAAGTTTAGAAAATAGATTATATAGCTTATAGTTCCCAATGCTTAATATATAAACTTTTTAAAAACAAAAGTATCTCAAGTCTACTGGGATCCAAGTGATTCCGCTCATCACTTGCGATGTGGTCGGCAATCGAAAAAAGGCGCTCACAAGGAACAAATGACCTCAAGATATTCATATACCTCATGGCTATTGAGTGAACGTGATGATAAATAGAGTTTTTATGTTCTTGCCAGTAAAGTATAGGATCATACTTCCAAGTGCACAACTGCCTGCGATAAGTAGTGTTTAAATTCTTCGTTTCTTATGGTTTTTCCAAAACGGAAAGAAAATTGAATGTCGATTTTCTAGGATGAAATATCGATTGACTGAATCGATTCAGTGCTACATATCGATTTGAAAATTCGATTTCTTTTTTGTCCCGAGAAATCGATTTTTGATTAATCGATCTCAAATCGCCATCCCTAGCCCAACATTCTTTCCACTGCCGAAAACATTCTGGAAGGCTTTTTATGAAATGGTGTTCAACTCCGCCATCGCGTGCTGCCTTATTTCATCTCTGCTTTGAAAACGGGATCCTACCTTTGGCATTTTCATTTTTGGGAACAGCCTGAAGACGCAAGAAGGAAGTTTCAGGTTTGACAGTGTCCAGTTGGGGTTCTGCACTGATAGTAGTAGGTTCTGTCCAAGATGGAATTTTCTTATTTCACCGGCAGAAGCTTGGGGACCAATTTCGTTTGCGCTCTGTGCATGATCAGACCAAATTACAAGTCCTGAACTTGGAATCTGTACTAATCTCAACTTGTTCAGCAATCAGCAGTCTCTCGTACGGTTGAACGACGATCTTCCATTATCAGATTTTTCACCTTTTCAACAACAGCAGCATTTCGAGCGGCTTGTGGCCTCCCAGAAAGCAGGTCACTCTCTACCGACGTACAACCACTTTTGAATCAGTTACACCCCTCCTTAATTTGTATGATCCTCTTAGCATCATCTCCAAACACTTGCTGAATCTTGCGAATTGTTTCAATTAGAAAATCTCCACTCTTTTGACAAAAGATTAGATGCAGTACCTTTTGCTCAAGTCATTCAGTCATCTTTAGAGAAATAAAAATCAGACGAACGTGTATAACAGCAATGATGCGAAAACAATTCACTCGCGTGTATTGGCACCGCTTTAGAATCTCTACTTTTCGCGGGAAAATTTAAGGTCGGATACTTTTGAACTGACCTTGTACATTTAATTATATATACACATATAGAACAATCTTATCATAATAATACCAACACATTCAACTTCCGCACAATGTCGAATGTTTAGTTATTCTTAAAAATTCAAAATATTTGATTTTTCTTAATAATGTTTTCTTATTGATGGTAGTAAAGTGTATATTATATAGAGTACATTTAATAGTTACATTCTGCTGACCCGCAGTGATATGTTAAAAACGTCCCTTCATCATTCGTATAAGATAGAATTTTTACAGTGCATATATACAAAAGTTAATTGTTAATTTACAGCTAGATAGACCTGTTGTGGATTTCGCATCTACTATTGAGTGATAAATTCAAATATAAATAAGTAAGTAAACAGCAAAATATGTATAACGCAGAAAACGAATTTATACATATTTCTTAAAAATTTCTTTCCGTTAAGAACTATTTAATAAAAGATTTTTCTTTATATATTACACCAAATAATATTCTCAAGTGAATTTCACAAGCAGTAAAAAATATGGTCTAAAAATAATGAAATGGAAACAAAAGTACTTTTGCCCTTGTTTGTACTAAATTTATCAAGACAAATACGTTGAATTTAAAGAGCTTATTATATATTTCTTGGCCAAAAGCCCTAGTTCAGCATCAAAGTGGGATGCTAATAATAAAAATGAAATCAAATCATTGTCAATTTTCTTAGATTGAAATTTTTAACCGTCTCATTTATTTATTTATTTTAGTTATTAAAAATTTATTTGATTAATAATTAAAGATGTACCCAAGATCATCTATTCTGTCTCGTCCATATTTTTTTTCCTTAAATTATCCATTTGACACCTGCGTGTATGGAATTTAAATCCCAAGATTTTCCGATAGATTATAGAAATACAGGCTTTATAAAAAAGAATTCTCAAATTCTAAGCAAAAGATGAGTCAAAATGATTTTGTATCATCATTCTCTGTCAAAATTTTATAATTTAATATTTTATAGAGTTTATACGGTTTATTTCCGTTTAGAGAAGCCATAGTATTTTGTTTGGAAGAGCACATACTTACTTGTTAGTTTCTAAATTTATTTAAACTGAAGTCTATCTTACAGAATAAAATGACTGTTATATATATTTTACTGAATTGGATTGCAATCCATCACATGCTGTCTTTCGAATGTTAATTATCAGTAGTCTATTAAATAGTTTCTCTGAAGAATCAATTGAAATAAACCAAAACCTTAAAGATATTTTCATGTCTTTGTATGAGCTCTTGATTTGAGAAGATACGCACTTTGTGGTGATTACTAAATAGGTAATAAAACATAAGAGAGGTGCTGCAATCATTTGTTATATATTCAGTAGAACCATAATGTTGTGTATTTCGATTTAAATGCCCTTAACAGTACTCTCTTTCCCTACACAATAAAACTCAACATCTACAGAAATCCTCAGCATATACACCTTGATTTAGCACCTGGTAGTAATATATTTTGGGTGAGTACAAAACAAACAGCGGTAATATTTCAACTAGAATTGCACTCTCCTCATAACAAT
>BMAV01018667.1:497561-514202 GCA_019973955.1 Trichonephila inaurata madagascariensis | reverse complement strand
TATCAGTATTTTGAAGGACAATCTCCACCTATAGACTGTCACCCCTCTCTCTAGAAGTTAACAACTCCCGACCTGCATGGAAAATTGATGCGCTTCGTTTTCTTTTAGAATAAGGCTGGGTGAGTAGGTTCTCAATTTTCTCGCACATACATTACGAAGAGAATTCTTAATATACTTCTTCACTGCATGATCCTAACAGCTTGGGACGGCATGTTCATTTTTTTTGGGAGAATGAAAAAAAATTGAGACAGTTTTGTCGTAGAAGCTAGGCATCTTAGAAGCTCTTGAGTTATGACCAAACCGATTAATAATAATAGTCAATAAATTTTCCTTCCGGTGATGAGGGTGTTAGACAGTAATTTTTTAATATTTTTGACATTTTGGATGTTTGGAAAAAAATTCTGGAGGAGGATTTCGTTAAGTGTGAGAGAATATGATATTTGACACATTCTTCATTTTTGTGAAGGTAATTATGACAGAGAGGACTATCCATTGTTGTTGACTTTGGAGCATACTCTGAGAAATAACTTTTTTTTGTACTTTTTATGAATATAAAACGTGAAACTGAATTATCGCTAATAGAATAGATTGTAAAAACATTGAATGGGGAATGATTTTAATCTGGTTAATTATCATTTGACAATTAATATGCCTTTATTAACTGATGTTCTATAACGCGTATTCATATTCTTAACACCACTCAATTTAAAACATTCTAATTTTTAAAATTACATCAATTATATGCTGATAATTTGCAGTATTGTATACAATATGGTTCAAGTAGAGCTATGAAGAATTCTTGAAGCTAATGTTACATTATGTGTCATGATTTATTGACAAGCATGCTAATGATAGTGTTTTCCTTTATAAATGGATAAAAATTTATCAAGAAAAACAATTTATGCCCAGACATATATTTGGGAAAATATAGTAATTTTTTAATTCCTGATTTTAGCTTAGATTATTTTTAGTAACCGAAAATATAAGAAAACATTGTGAATTCGAGTAAATATTTTTTTAAATAATTCTATGTGCTTCTATTAAATTCTACGTCTTTAAATTGCTTCAAAATATATGTTCTTTTAAGCATCTTTCGAACTCCGTAAAATTTCAAATCTTATATTCCAGCAGCAACGTTTCGAAAATTTCGTAGTTTCATTTTGATTTGAAATAAATAATTACTAAAATTAATTATTTTTGAAGCTATATACTTAAATACACACACACGACTGTAAAATCATTACACTTTTGCTAGTGTCGGAATTTCCACTCATTTGTTCATACTGTGTTCGCTTGAAAATTAAAATTGTTTTTCGTGAATCTTTGTAATTAAAACTACAGTACTTTCAATTTTGTTCAAAAGATCCAAAAGGTTAAGTCAAGTTAGGTCTTTTGTTTCTTTTAAAAGTTAAATTATTTTGTTGTAAATGTGATAGAGTAAAAAAAAAAATGCTCAGAATGTGTGTTGCAGAAATAAACGAGAAATGCAATGTGCACAAACATATGTAATGTAATTATCTGCTGTCCCGTTGAAAAAGTAATCATTGTTCGTACTAAAAAAATGCTTTGTCAGAGGCATCTCTAACCCTTAAGAAGTCGGCTGAAAAGTTGCAGTTAAATTATTAAGGAAGACAAAACTAAATACATGCTAATTAAAAAAAAAACTCCAGCAGGTTTGTTTTAAATACCTACACACTTCAAATTATAAGTTTGAAGTGGTTGATAATTTTGTCTATTTGGGCTTAAGCATTGACATTCTAAACAGCATTGGTGCTGAAAGTAAAAGACGCATTATTGCTGCTAATCTATGATTTCATGGTCTAAGAACTTTCTTAAAATCAAATTTGATTAAGAGACATACAAAAATTACGCTGTATAAAACATCATCAAATCCGTGCTTGAACTTGGACTAAGTCACAGACTGAACAACTATCCCTCTTTGAGTGAAAAGTTTTTAGATATATCTTTGGTGCTGCGAATGAAAATAGATTGTGAAGACAAAACGACATAATTTAGATTTATATAAGCTATTTTAGGAAGTACATGTTATGTTAAATCCATGAAGATTGGTCGTTTGAGGGTTGCGGGCCACATCTACCGTACTGACCTCCATGCTTGACGTTCAGAATTTTTATTTACAAACCTATTGGAATTAGGACTAGGGGTAGGCCCAAATTGAGATGGGCTCATTGTGTGGAGGACGATTTTAAAATTTTAAGAGAACTGTAGCTAAGCAAAGATCGGAATGGAAGAAGGATCTTGAAAAGGCCTTGGCCCACCCAGGGCTGTTGTGTCAATAGAAGAAGTAGAATTACCACTGCTTATATGCATTAAATATGTAAAATTATACAGTTATTAACGTCTTACTGAACCAAAAATCGAAAGAGAAAGAATAAATCTGGTTCTATCGATATACTATTCTAAAATTGGATCAGAATCAAAACTTTAGTTGGGTTCAACTACAACTATTACTGGATTCGAAATGTATATCTTTGATATGGAACATAGAAATTATAGTATTCTAGCCAGAAGTTGAAAATGAATTTACCATTAAAGTAATTGAGAGAATAATAATACAGTTTTAAAAAGAACAAAATAACATGATTTTATAGAAATTATTTTTTAATGTATTTTCTCAAGTTACTTTTAATGTTTATAAATAACTCAGAATGATTGTTATTTTAAATTCATTTTATAGTGTTCTGTATTAATATTCGTTTTTATCTTTAAGGTATCCGACTACGTTCGGAACCGTGATTTTAAAAAAGCACATACATGGACAATTTTCATGATATTTAGTGTCTTTTAGATTAGAATGCATGTGTAAAATTGTTTTAAGGACATTAAGACAAAAAAAATTATTTAAATACACTATTTTGGCAAAAAATGAAAGAATAACCTTTATTCAAAATGTTCTCCTTTTATAAAAAATGCTTCTAAACTAATAATATTTCGTGTGTGCTTATATAAAGTAAAGAGAGAGAGACTTCTCCAGAGTGTCTAAACTATTTTTTTTGAAAAATTCACATTATTTTCAGAGTTACAACCCATTGAAATAATTATCAGCGTTCTTTTTCTTAAAATTTCTCCCCTCTGTTGTCGTAAAACACGGATAAACCCACTTCTAAGTTATATATTTCAAAAATTCCAGTTGAGTCTCTGTACAGAGGTCTGAGCTATATACAGGCAAAATATTATTATAATAAAAGAATTTTTCACAAAAGGAGAATATTTTTAAAATGGGTCATTCTATGTTAATTTTTTGTCCAAATATTGTACTTGAATAATGTTTTATTGTGATAATATTTTTAAAACAATTTTATATACATTTTCTAATCTAAGTGACACTAAATATCATAAATATTATCCATGTATACGCTTTTGCAAAATCACGGTTCCGAACGTAGCCGGATACTTTAAAGAGCATATGATAGGACATGACAATATCCCAATTATTTCGAACAATATTAATTTCGCAATGAATAATTATAACCTTTTTTTATTTTTAATTGGCAAGAAGATATATATGCTTACTTCTGGACCTCATTTTATGTATACCACTGAAAGTAACGAATCTTATTACATACCGAAAGAATTCATTATTATTTAGTTATTTCCTCCCAAATATTTTTTATCTGGGCAAAAAGCAAAATACTTTCCTTTTCCCAGTCCACCAATGATCCCACTTGTTTTCTGGTAGAATACTCAAATTCCTCTGATCTCTTCCAAAGTATAAGTCCCTTTCCTCCCAAAGAAAGATGGGATGAGAATAGAAGGTCCTTTATTGATGCATCCCTACGGAGATGTATCCGATAATCAGATTGCTATGCTGAGCTTCTACCTTAACCTCCGGGCCAAGAAAGCAGAGGACGGAGAAAAATCATTTATTAAGAATAAAAGTTTTGGGGAAGAGTGTCTTTTGTGGATCTCCATGTAACGTTTGGATGCAGTGAGAATATAGCGGAAGAAATCGCTGAATTGAATCTTACCAATTTTGAGTATATTCATATGATGTATGTGGAATAGCCATTTCTTAGGAACATTATTCTCCTTGTTGTTCTGGACAATATTTGTTAAAATATGTTCCTGGAAAAATATTTCTATTTTATTATTTTGAGCCACATTGTCATTTTATATTTAATTGGATTTTCGGTTACGTTGCGCTCTAAATCAAGTGGCCATGGTAGCCTTGTGGTCAATGTCAAGGACTCGTGGCTAGCATGTCATGAGTTCGAGCCTGGTACCACTGAAAATCTACTGTATAAAGGGGGCTGATGCATATTAAATCTGTCGAGACTCAAATGTCCTCCCGTTGGTGTAGTGTGGAATTTCGATTTCATTTCTGATACTAATTTTTCAAGAATCTTATTTAAAATTTTTACACTTTTTCCTCCTATGCATTGCAAAATTGAACTTCAATATTGGACTTCTATATTGTCATTTATCTGTGTATATATAACCCTATTTTTTGCTTGATTCACTAGTTCAGTTCAGTTCAATACAGTGATAGCACTGTATACCTGTAGACTTGGCCAGCGTTTTATGCTCCGAAAGAAATTGGATTATTTTCTTGAATTAGGATGCAACGATAGGTCGTGATTGCGTTGTACATCTGTAAACTTGGCTATCATCTTGTGCTTCAACAGTAAATGGTGAAGATGAGTATTTAGAATCTATTAGCTATGTGATTCACTATATATTAACATCTCTCTCACTTTGAAGCAGTTACAGTTAATATCTTTATGTGGGATTTGGAGCAACAAAGGTTATTATCCCATACTTCGAGGCAATACGAGACATATTAAAGACAGACCTCGTACCTTTGAACCGTGGTCAAGTGACGAGAATAACATCCTAATTGGAAACCCATTCTTCAAAAATTGATTCCGCGCCAAACGCGCGACCACGGTAGCCTAGTGGTCAAGGTATCGGATCGTGGCTGGCATATCACGAGTCCAAGACCAGTACCACTAAAGACCCACCGTGTAGGGGGGCAATGCACGTTAAATCTGTCGAGAGCTCAAACGTCCTCCCGTTGGTGTGGTGTGGTAGTTATGAGAGGGGGTGCCAGCTCAGGTGTCGTCCTCGTCACTTGACCATGGTTCAAAATTGCGAGGTCCGTCACCAAAAGCCCTCGTGTAGCTGAACAGTGCGACGTTAATATTCACTCACCCACGCCAAACGCGAGGTCTTTGAACTTCAATAGATTAAACTTGGCTATTGGTGACAGGCCTTGTAATTTTGAGCCTCGATCTAGTAACGAGGATGACACCTAAGCTGACACCCTTCTCCTACTTCAACTCCATACCAATGGGAGGACGTTTAAATCTCGACAGATTTAACGTGCATCGGCCCCTTCTACACGGCTGGTATTAAGCGGTACTAATTTAACTTGCATTAGTTCTATTTAGCGGGACTTTACAGCATCAGGTTTCGAATCAACGACTCGACGGAAGCAAACTTCCATATGAGTTCGCGACCATGACCACTTGGCTATCACGGCTACGCAGTTTTGCTATACCGCTGGTTAGGTTTTATTGAGTGCAGTTACCTCTCTCTCTCTTATAGAATTAGTTTTCAATTCCTACTGTTATTTCACAATCTCCCTATATATATATATATATATATAATCTTGTTCAAATTTTCAATCGTTAATAAAATACTTTCTATTCATCCATTCAAGTTCAAATACATTTTTAAACTTGTAGTGGATGACACTTGATGCTGATACAGTTTTTTTCAAATATTAATTCATTCATTAAATTAAAAAATGAATAAATAAGAGCAAATAAAAATAATAGTCCGGCACCATATATAATAAGGAAAATCGATCGTTATATCTCTGTAGCGCAATGGATAGCGCTTTGGGCTTCTGATACAAAGGTCGTGGGTTCAAATCCTACCTGGGATGGCCTAATTTCTTAGAATGTGATTTATGAGTGAAGAAATAGTAACAAACAAAAAAGTAGCCAGACACAATATATAGAAAGAAAAATCAATTTCTATTTTGCCACTTAATAGTGTGATTCTGTCATATGTATATACATGTTTATATTAATTGTAATTATTTAATAAAATGAGAGTAAGAGAAATTGATTAAGAAGTAGAAATTGATTAAATATTTTTTTTATATTACTTGTTATATTATGCAGCAATTGTGTGTGTGCCAGTAACTGGTAAGAGTATTAAAATGCAAATAATTATGAATAACGTAAAAAGTAGGTTTGTAAGTAAAATTTGCTTTGAAATGTGTGGTATTTTAAATTAATCTCATTATTCTATGTTTAGTTAAACATTTTTAAAATTTCAATCTTGACAGTGAATTTGAATTCTACAGCATCCCTGCTGAAAGTCAATTATCTCAACCTTTGTTGGAATTTTAATAGGATATGCTATCACTGAATATTTAAAATATTTAAATCAACGACATTTCCATATATCAATATACCAGATTTTATCCTGAATTTTTTTCCTGTTTGATATTCAGTTCTCCGTTTTCCAAAATTTAAATATAAACCTATGCTTATGACTTTTGAAGCTCAACCCATACAAAATAAACACGCCATATATAGAAAATGAAGAATATCTTACATCTTATTAAAGTAATATCCTGCATTTGGAAATGCATACAAACTAAGCTGTAAATCAATTGCATCTCGATAAGAAAGTGAAATCCATTTTCAAAAGTCAACAAAAATCTGGAATCAGACAACATCGTTTTAATCTCATAAGAAGGTTCTTACAATCGTCCCTTGCTGTGTCTAGAAACTTTCATGATATTGCATGTGAATTCTTTTTTTTTTTTTTATTTTATTTCATTAATACTTAAATTTCAATTTTGAGAACTCTACTGAAATTGTAGAATTACATTGAAACCTCTTGAGATCTTCGTAGTGTTGCTTTCGGCGGTACAGTTGCGAGGTGGGGAGGGGGAAGATTTTTCGTATTTTTATATTTTTATTTGTTTGTGAACATATTGGAATCTTTTCTCTAGAAAGAATTTTATTTCTAGTTTGTTGACCGCAATTTTTATTTCTTTTTAACATTTTTTTTTCAAAAAGGAAAAAAAAAAAGTCGAATTATTAAAGTTTGAAAGGTTTTCAACGCAAAAAATTGTGATATCGTTCAATAAAATATGAAAGGACAAACAAAATAATAAAAAATAAGATAGACAGTTGAGAAGCTTTAAAATTTATTGAATAGAACTTTATCTTTCTTTATCAATCAGATTTGGTTTGTCAGATGTATAAGATAAGCATTAATGTTTTTCTCTAAGGATTTATACATATAAAATTAAACTGCTTGAAGCGTTTTTTTCCTGATTATTGCACATCGATAAAATACTTTATAATACAAAGAAATATAGTAATTTAAATTTATTTTCTTTATACTTTTAACTATTTGGATCGCAGTTTTTGCAATTTGATTTATTTTTGTTTCTTTTTTTGTGCGAGTTTTGTAATTTTATAATATTTTAAAATAGTTTTAACTAATGGTAAAGGAAAATTTATGCTACAAAATATTTTTATCTTGTGAAGTATTCATAAATTTTGTCTACGATAACCAAGACAAATCATTAAATGAACATTAACGATTTTTATTTTTACAAGTTAAGATTATGAGTAACCATTTTTCATCATATAAATTTTCAATTTTAATTTAAAAAATACTCAGATATATCAAAGTATATTGGCTTTTAACTTAATTGGTTTAAAATGTTTTAATTTACATACTTTTTGCTTTGATGTATCAGGATTATTCATTTTCATGAAATTTAAAAAGTAGTTTTATAGAGCATTTATGCATAAAAAGTTATTTAGTTAGATTTTAGCGCAAAAAATAATTCCCTTAAAAATTTCAGAAAATTATATACTTTAAGTACATTTTTCCTTTGCGCCCTCAATTAAACCCTGAGACGCTTTGACAATGCGGTTTTTGTTGATTAAATTAAGTAAATATATGTTTTTATAGATATTATTAACCTGTACATTATATGACTTTCTCTAATTATCATTAATTTTTTTTAACTCAGTGGACGCGGTAGCGTGGTCGCGAAATCGTGGCCAACTTTTGTTTGAATCCTAGTACCACTAAAGGCCCACTGTGTAAAGGAGCTGATGCACGTTAAATTTTCATGGTTTAAAGTCCTTACGTTGGCGTGGTGTGGAAGTTAAGAGGGTAAGGTCACCTTAGGTGTCTCCTCGTCATTTTATCTTGGTTCAATATTACCACGCCCATCGCCGGGTGAGCTTGGCTCCCTTGAGCATTCTGCCAATTGCCTTGGAGTGCGTTATAGTACGACGTTATTAAAAACTCACTTTCTCCTACTTTACTCTTTTCCTTTAATATTAATATTTTACTTTTACCATACAATAAGTAAATTATTTAACCTACTTATTGTATGGTAAAAGTAAAATATTAAATTAAAATAGCAGGAATCTAGCTCTAATATATCTGCGAAATTGAAACTGCATTTTAATTGCCTTATTAATCTTATAAAACAGGATTATCTACTCTATTTCCATCATCAACTCTAAAATAAATACATTTCGAGAGGCTAAATGAACTATGTTTTTAATCTTTAAGCTGTGAACTCTTTCATATTGTTTGTACTTTGAAAACATCCCGTTGTAACCATCCTTTGTTTAGACTCCCATATTAACTGTAGAAAGACTTTCATGTCCTCTAGCTGGTAGAACAATATTCAGTGATAGCCAAGCTTCGGTACTGTAAGGACGTTCGAGCATGTTCTCCAATCCTTTTTCCCGTCCAGATGAGAATTCTAAGCCACGCCTCCCGGATCTCCTCGCAACAACCAATCACCTGCATGCCTCTCCGCAGGATTGATGTGGGATTGATATGGGATTGAGGACTGCTTTCACAGTCCAGAGGCCCGCAGATAAACTGCCAATCCCCGATCCTCTTAATTCTGATCGAAATATTTGTCCTTTAGTTATGTATGTAAATGTTTGTTTTGTTTGCTAAAATGTTACTTGTTTACTAATAAATAAAACTAAAATGTTTGTTTTGTTCCCTTTATTACACACTGGATCTCCCCTATAACGTTTAAAATTTTACATACTAATTTTCAAATCGACTGGATTAAGTTTCATTTCTATTTTTTAAAAGATTGTTAGATTATTTCAAGTTTCAGCTTGAAAGTCTTTTTAACCCTGTGACACCGGAACATCTATTTTTTTGCCGCACTAAGAATCATCCGTCTGACAGACGGATACGTAAATATTTTTGCCCACTGAGAAACATCTGTCTGACAGACGGGTACGTAATTTTTTTTTTTGAATTTTATTACCTTAAGAACTGTTTTAAATGTCCTTATAGCTCATGAAATTGAGTATGGCTCAAATAAGATGTGTGGGGTTGAATCAAGCACAACAATATATTTTTATCACTAGAATTGTAACTAGTATTTTTATAAAAGCTGATTAAAAATTATTTATGTTCATGTAAAAGTAATTAAAAATAATACTACCAAACACGAAAAAACTATAGGAATATCCGTCTGATAGACGGTGATAGATAAGAAAAATCGCACATATCGTGAGTTGAAAAAAATCGTCATGCACCACCACGTGATCCTCTCACTGGGTAGAGTCTAAATGAAGATGTCAAGGCAGCCTTCCCCAAAAAATTACACCTACATGCATCAAAGCAAATCATCCCTGGTTGAGAGACGGATACTCCGGTCAGAGGGTTAATATTGGAAAAATTACTTCTATAAATGTATATTTATATAAAAATACACACGTTACTTTTTTAAATTCATGTCGTTTGTGTGCAGTTTTTCAAAAGTTTTTCTCAAAAGATTTAAACTTTTCAACCACACGCATCCATACAAATATAAACGATATTTTTAATTACGTCTCTCTTCCATTTCAATGTAGCTGTAAAACTTCGAATCACAGTAAAAGTGATTTCGATAATTATGCTTACTCAAGCAGTCTTGCACACATTCGGGTAAAGTGAAGGTTGATAAATGACCTTTCAATGATTCTAAACGTCGTTTTATTTCATATTCTATTGTATTATTTTTGGAATAAATCAACATTTGAATAACAATAGACTGTCAAAATGGCGTGTAGTCTTCCGGGAATATATAAACGTACTTGGCATGTAGGTCAGGGTTAAAAAAGATTCTTCCTATTTTGAAAGGAAAGGAGATTTAAAACTTTTTCATATGCGATGACCATAAATTTACTTCGTTTGACCCGAATGCTGAGTTTCGAACATCACGTTGGCCAGTTGTCGAATTTCCGTTTAGTGTGGGGTTTTTTTTGGAATTCTTTTGTTTAAAGGTCACGTACATGTTTTGTAAATTTAATTCGTTTTTATGTAGACCTTGAATTTGATTTTGTTTGGAATTTTATAATTATATAAAAACTGGTATTTTCTATTGATGTTTCGAATGCATTTAATTAACCTTTCATAAAGCCAAACGATTTTCGTTTTTGAAATGTTTTGCTGCTCATACATTAAATATTTTTTTGTTTAGATTTAATATTACTTGCATTGAAAAATTTTTATTAATAAATTATGTTCTTTTATTTTCATAAAACACATAACGTCACAATTTTTATTGAAAAAAAATAAAAAAATGCCAGATTTTTTTTTTTTATTTGATAAAAGAACAAATTTACGATTTACAGTACAAAACTTTTACCATTATTTAATTGTGAATTTTCCTATAACTTCATCAAGTATTAGTGCAATGGTGTTCGTGTAGTATTTATTTAGAAATACATGAAATATTATAATTGAATACATGTTTAAAAGGTGTATAAAATGATCACATTTTTTTTACGGAAAATGTAATTGTGCTCGTGTGATCAATCATTAATCATATACTAAATCACAATACATCTAATTTAAAACTTAATTATAAACAGCATTATAGCAAGTATATAAATATAATGGCCACAGTGGTATAATAGCAAACTCTTAGCCTTAGGAACTAAGGTTATTGGGTTAAACTTAATTTTAAGGACAGCCCCTATATTTGCCTATACTAGTGGGCAGAAAGTAGTATAAAAAGAGTTCCTAAAAATATTCTTAGTAAACAGTATAATAAATAATTAATACTTAAACTATTATGAGACAGTATTCAAAACCAAATATCTTTGTAAAAACATTATGAAAAAACATTAATCTACATACCTGAAATAAAAAAACTAAAAATCAATATATAAACAAATTTTTAAAAAGAAAACAAATCTTCAGAGCATCACGTGAAAATTCATCCAGATTCCAACAAAAATCAAAACACTTATGGAAAAATTGTTATAAATATATTAAAACATATTATTATAGGGTAAAGTATAGTTAAGTGGTTTGTAAGTTTGTTACGGAAAGTATAGTTAAAAAACCGTGAAAACTATATAAAAATTTTAAAAATATTTTATTGGATAGAAAAAAGCATAGATAAATAAGTACATATTATTTTGCAGCATTAATTGTGTTTACATTAGGTGCATATGTACTAAAATAACTACAGCAAATGATTGGTGAAATGAAGTGATGAATTTAGGTAAATTATTAAGGAAAAAAAAGAATGTGTGATTACTTTAGCAGTTTTTTCTTAGTTTTTAAATTTGTTTGTTAATTATTCTTAAACAATATCGATGTGATACCTAATTATCACAAAAATGTTTTTTGTGTTTATATGTAAAACAAGTAATATAAAAAAAAAATTAAGTCAATTCCTACTAAGGTCAACAAAGAAAAATTTTACTTTAGTTACTTTTTATTAAATAGTGACAATTAAGATAAATATGTATTTACATATGACAGAATCACAATATTAAGTGACAAAATAGAAATCGATTTTCCTTTCTATATAGGGTGTTGGACTATTTTTGTTACTATTCATGCATTAATTAAATTTAATTATTCTAATAAAATAATACACCAGAACAAAGTCACATTCCCAGAAATTAGGACATCCCAGATGGGATTCGAGAACCCTCGCCCTTTGGATTAGAAGTCCAACGCACTATCCATTGCGCTACAGGACATAACGAATGATTTTCCTTTCTATATATACTTTTGGACTATTATTTTAGTTTGTTATTATTTATTCATTTTTTCTTTAATTAATGAATAATTATTTGAAAAAACTGTATTAACATCAAGTGTCATCCACTACAAGTTTAAAAAATGTATTTGAACTTGAATGGATGAATCGAAAGTATTTTATTAACGATTGAAAATTTTTACAAGATATATATATATGGGGAGAGAGGAACTAATAGTAGGAATTGAAAAATACATACTAATGTGTTTCACATAAGAGAAAATCTTTTTCAATTTTTTTTCCACAGTCAGCTATTATTTACATAAGTTTAGGATCAGATATTAAATCAATTAATATAATATTTAAGCCTATACTATAATAAAAAATACAAATGTCATTTGTATTTCAAGACAACAATATTTTCCACATCATAGATGAAGACGTTGCAAATTTTTAAAACATCTTTTTAAAGCTATCAATATCACCAAAGAAATATTAAAATTTTAATTATTTAAAATAATTTCAAAATATGTGGATATTTCTTTAAAAGCCTTTTAAATTCCCCGGTGATATTTTTCGGCAAGCTTTTCATTTCTTGATTGGATGAAAGCAGGAGAAATATTAAAGAAATAATTTTCTAAGAAGGAAAATTATCGCGTAATTCAATTACACATTTGATCTGTCACTTTTAATTTTGCTCCGAGAAATTTCCCTTGAGAATTCGAAATAATTATAAAAAAAATTAAAGTTTAAGTAACGTGTGTATCTTAGTAATTAAATGAAGAAATATATAAAATTAAAACTAGTTCCAATTAAATTTCAATTTAATAATTATTTAATCAGTTATATTAATCCAGACGTGGAAAAAAGGAGAAAATAACTCTTTGACTGAGTGGCTAGAATATCAAATGTTTCAGAATCTGATGCCTTGTCAAATTTGAACATTTTCATTTTGCGAAGTATAAATTCTCTGTTGAATAAGTATTTTATTCTTTTTTCAACATGGCCAGTTTTGCCGTAGAAAAATTAATACATGCAATTAAATTTGTATAGAATGATATTTTAAATTCAAAACATTTTCTCACCAACTTTAAATAATACAATCCAAACTATTTTCGTTACATTATATGGCAGTAATTTAAAATTCGCTCGAAGTATTTTTTAATTCCTACTATTAGTTCATATACTCTCCCTATATATATATATATAAATTTATTTATTTATATGTATCTTGTTAAAATTTTCAACCGTTAATAAAATACTTTCTATTCATCCATTCAAGTCAAACACATTTTTTTAAACTTGTAGTGGATGACACTTGATGTTAATGCAGTTTTCAAATATTAATTCATTAATTAAACTAAAAAATTATTAAACAGTAGCAAACAAAAATAATAGTCCAACAGCATGTGTAGAAAGAAAAATCACTCGTTGTCTCTGTAGCTCAGTGGATAGCACGTTGAATTTCTAAGCCAAAGGTCGCGGCTTCGAATCCCATCTGGGGTAGCCTAATTTTTCTGAGAGTGTTATTTCTTTTTTACTATACTATTTTATTAGAAAAATTAAATTTAATTAATGAATAAATAGTAACAAACAAATGAAAAATAGTCCACGACAATATATAGAAAGGAAGATGGGAAATTGCAAGAAACATTGCTTTCTATTTTGTCACCTAATATTGTGATTCTGTAATATGTATATAAATATTTATGTTAATTGTAACTATTTAATAAAAAATATCTAAAATAAAATTTGTCTTTGTTGACCTAACTAGGTATTGACTTTATATATTTATTTTATTGCTTGTTTTATAGAAAAATGTCGAAGTATAAATCCACGTGATTTTGTTACATATATTCAAGTTGCATATATATATATGTAACACATTTGTTATATATATTGCTTATATACCATTTTATTCTTTTGCTTACATAGCGTTTTCGTACATTCAATAAACTAGCTTTTGATGAAGAATAAAAAACTAAGTACCATTTATTCAAGGCTAATATAATTTAAATATATATTATTAAGAAAAAAAGGAAGAATTAGAGGAGAAATTTGAGCATCTCCTTAAAATACCCAGTTTTTAATATGATGAGTTAAGGAACAGTATAATATATTAAGAATTTATTTTTGTCTACAGATCCGCGTTTAGATCTTATTGTTTAGCATTCAAAACAATTATAAGAATCCACTTTAATTAATATTGAAATAAATAGAATTTTTAATACATTAGTTATCCGTTTGTAATATTTCCCCGATTTACTGTCTTAAATCTTCAAATAAGTATCATACTATATTGTATAGAGACCCTTTTTGGAATATAATAATGCTCATGGTAATTTAATTTTAATATAATCTTAATCTTAAGAAAAAAAGCTTGATGTAACTATTTCAAATTTTATGATACATAAATATTAAATTTTTGCTTCTAATATAACCGTATTAGTAAATCGTTATAAATAAGGAGAGGATTTGTTACTATATATCTAACAGTTCAGTGATTGGTTGCTGTTTGTCATCAATAGAAAATTAACTGATTCACTTTGTAACGAGTCCTCTCTTCGGACTTATCTTAATTATATTGGGGAAAATACTCTTTTTAACTGTGATATTAGTTTAAAAACCTATTTCCGTAGAGAGGACTTGGTTTATGCTAATACAAACCCTATTTAAGTGCCAGTCGCGGAGTAGGCGAGGTAATGGTTAAGAGTTGATCGTAAGCTTAAATTCAAGTATTGGTGACTGGTGATCGCGCATCGTAAGATTAATACTGGAAGAAGTATCCACACGGGAATAGTGGAAGGTATCCACCTTACATCTGAACGAGCTAGCAGGTTGAGGGTCGGATTATACAAGAGATTGAAGTGTCTTTCATAATTTGATTACTTAAATTCGGGTAAGATTTCTTATTGCACCTCAGGTTTAGTTATTAAAGTGCATTCATATAGTGTGAAAGGTTGAATAAAATTAATTATTTTAAGGTAAGGTCTGCTTCTTCCTCGACGATAAGATATGTCTTCTTCTAATAATAATGTCTTATTATTAGAATGCCTAATTATAATAATGTCTTATGACATTATCTAATAAGATAATGTCTGCTTCTTCTCATACCCGTGACCTTTTGCACTGCGCAAATGCAGGAAATCAAATCTGTCAAATGTGATCAAAATACGAGTACATCGATTTTTGAAATAATTGTTGTTTTTAACGTTCCTTCTATAGGTAATTGGTGTCAGTAATAATATAAAAATTGAATAGTACATTAATTTAGTATGTGCTTGTATTTGTTGTTTCCATTTTATATTTATTAATATATACTTATTTATGTTTACAAGATTTTTGATGAAATATATATGTCACAGTTAAAGTGTATAATTCAGTTACTTCATAGAGAATAACTAGGTATTTCACATGAAATAACTAGACAAGTCAATTAAAGTACATAATAGATGAAAATTTTCATACTTTACCTAGTTATTCTAACTAATGATAGACCGCTAAATTGAAAAAAACACACAATTTCAAAGTTGTTTTATTAATTATAAATTGCTAAAATTTCTGGAAAAATACATTTATCCCTATTACGGATGATTAATTGATAAATAATAAGGAAAAGCAGATGATATAATTTGATATTGCTAACATTAGTTAAACAGAAATGGAAAAAAAAGTATATGTTGCAGAAATAGTTATATTTAAATATTATCAAAAAAAAAAAAATTGCTGGGAAGAAAAACTGTTGCTTCATCAAAACATTATGTAAACTTTTTCAAACAAAATCATAAGAGAATTTATTAAGTTAAACTTTATGAAATACCTTTAGTTTAGTTTTCATTATTATTTACATTATTTATTATTTTATTTTTCCTTATTATTCATCATTAGCAAGGATTGCTGTGATTACACATTGAATTGGAGTTCTAAATTGACAAAAAGCAACTAGAACTAGTTCAAAGAACTTTCGAGGGCCGTATTTCCTACTTTAACGATCATGTAATCGTTATTCTATAGAATACCTAGTTAAATTGTAAAATTCAATAATTTTATACACTTTAACTGACTTGTCTAGTTATTTCATGAAATACTTAGTTATTCTATGAAAGAACGGATTGTGCACACTTTAACGGTAACGTATATGACATAATTATATAAAAAATAAACGATAAGCGTCTTTTATATCTTTGGACAGTAGAAATAATTGTTTACTGCGAGTATCTTTTTGTCCTATGAGTAAAAAAATGAATTCCCAAAAACTTCAATCTAATTAAATTCAATTATTTTCTCGATTTGCATACTAAAGTACTTCCATTAATTCTTGAAAAAATTGTTTTGTTATTTGTATATTATTTGTTACTTATTTTTGATTTTATTCAGAACTTAATTGAATTCTCCATCCAATAATTTACTTTCATTTTTTTTGTCATATGATTAAAAATAAAGAATTCCAGCTGTTTCAGAATGTCTGAATTCCTTCTCTTCAGAATATTTTTCTTTGTTTTGTTTTTTTTTCTTTCGATCTCTCTCAAAGTACATATAAAGGTATTTTTCCCTTTTCTCTGTTCATTTTAAATAACAAAAAATAAATAACTAAAATAAAATAAAAAACTCAA
>BMAV01018667.1:461758-482709 GCA_019973955.1 Trichonephila inaurata madagascariensis | reverse complement strand
TTAAAAGGATGCATTTATGTATTAAAAGCAACTATTAAAGGAATACATACTGTACATAATATATTTTTTTGTACATACAGTACATAATTATTTTATTTAAAAAATCTGTTATCTTTTTTTTTGTTTTAGGGCATTCAATCTAACTTTGTCAATAGATTTTTCTAGAATAAATTTCACTTGGAAAACGTCCGCATAAACATGATTTTGAAGGGAAAAGTTGCGTATTTTGTTTAGTGACACTTAAGCTTCTGTCAGAGTTATCGGAGTCGATAGGTCATTGAAGGGGCTACATTACAGGGGAGACAAGCAGAGACAATACAACACAAAACATGTAAGCTCCAACCTATTTGCTACAGGACTTCGCACGATAGTGAGTGTTTGAATTGTCGTGAGTTTTATGAGATCGCTTTGAATTATAGCGTGTTGTATTCTGACCAGCCGCAGATTTTACTTCAAAATATTGAGTGTACCAAACGTATTATTTTAATTCGAAATATCAAGAGTTTTTCTAGGGGATGAGAGTAAATACTTCGAATTAGCGAGAGATTCGTATTATCGAAGATTTGAATTAGCGAGAGTCGACAGTATATATCTTGTTCAAATTTTCTATTCATCCATTCACCATTCAAGTTCAAAAACATTTTTTTAAACTTGTAATGGATGACACTTGGTGTTAATACAGTTTTTTCAAATATTAATTAATTGATTAAATTAAAAAATGAATAAATAGTAACAAACAAAAATAATAGTCCAACAACATATAAAGAAAGGAAAATCGTTCGTTATGTTCCTGTATCGCAATGGACAGTGCGTTGATCTGATCCAAAGATCGTGGGTTCATTATCTCCTGGGATGGCATGATTTCAGAGGATATGACTTCTTTTTACTTTATTATTTTATTACAATAATTTAATTTAATATATGAATAAATAGTAACAACCAAAAAAAATAGCCCAACACCATATATAGAAAACAAAATGAAAAATTTCAAGGAAAATCTCTTTCTATTTTTTTAATTAATATTGTAATTCTGTCATATGTATATAAATATTTATATTAATTATAACTATTTAGTAAAAAGTAACTAAAATAAAATTTTTCTTTGTTGACTTATGTAGAAATTGATTTAATTTTTTTTAAAAATATTACTTGTTTAAATTTAAATATAAAGATTTATCATTAATTTTTTTGGATTAAGTTTACTGTTTCTGAAATTATTATTTTTTAAAATCCTTTCTATTAATGTTTTGAAACAAAAGAACGCTTTCCGTTATATATAATAACATGGAGAAGTAGCTTCTAAATCTTAAAAAGACTATAAATCCATTTTACGTGTTTTGTGAGTGGTCTTGAGTTGGTTACAGTGAAATAATTTTTGGTGTCCATTTAATTTTTCGATATAGTTATTCTTCTACGAACACTAACAATACAATGTAAAGAGCTTTCTAATACTTCGTTTTAATTTCCAACTTATTTTTGATAATTCAATTATGTTAGAATTATATAAAAATATAAATTATTAGAGGAAATCAAAAAATGCAATTTCTTGAAAACAATATCCGTACTATTTTTGAATATAAACGAATTATTTTAGATTCTCTAAAATAAATAGGGTCTCTATGTGTTATTTACCCATACACGATATCAGTTTTAAGGTATTTACCTTAAAATCGTGATTTTTTTTATTTTGTTATATAGGCCCTCTTATTAACTTCATAAAAATACCAAGCTTTTTATTTTCCATTCACTAGAACAAAAACTACGAGTGTTTTGGTAAAGGCAGATGCCATAACTTTACATAAGATGTCAAACTTTAAAATGCGTTTTACTCGGAATGTATTTTTTTTTTCGAAAAGTTCAAATGGGAAAAGCGATTGCTGAAAAAGTTTTTTAAATAATTTGCTGAAATTTAGTGTGTATGCTCTGTATAACAGTAGTTTTTAACCTTCAGATTTATCAATCACTGTTTTATTACAGAATTTACAGTTCTTTATGTGAATATAAACACTGTTTTTTTCAAGCAATTTCATATAATAGCTACGATAAAATGCTCTAGTGTTTGTAAAAATTAAAATATCTCTTATCCTGAAGGTCATTTCAAAAAGGAATAGAAAAGTATTACATTAAAATTGAAAAATTGAGAATTTGTTCATTTACTATTTGTACAGAGCGCGCCCCGTTTATGTAATTTTTTGTCAATTTTGACCCATTTTTTCCCATTTTAGTAGTAATAATGTATTTTCTCTTCTTAATTTTAGCCTTTTTTTCTTAAAATGTACTAAATAAATCTAAAAATCACAAAAGTTGTAGCAAGTAGTCGGATACCTTAAAAGGACCCCTGAATCTTCCCTGAGTTTATACAAACAACACAAATTCAAAAAATGAACTGGAGTGACTTATTTCTAAAGGTCATGCTTAAAGAAAAGTCACAGTTTCATTTGCAAATGCAAAATCTGGCCATGACGTCCTCCGCAGTTAGGACTTTCATCTGTAAAGATGACAAATAGTATTGTTATTTAAAGTTAAAACAAAAGAAACGGACTGCACGCATGCTGAATACGTTTTTTTTCTACAGCTTTCAACAAGATATGAGGGGTTTTTTTTCTTGTATGTAGTTTCTTTTAGTTCATTCGTTTTAAAATTTAGAAACGTCATTAAAAAAACATTCTTTTTAAGAGAAATGTCTAAGAGTCTTTTATGTAATACTTTAGATTTTCTACGTAATTGTTTTTCACAACTTTTGAAAAAAAGTTTTAAGGTATCCGACTACGTTCGGAACCGTGATTTTGCAAAAGAATATATATGTATAATAGTTATGATGTTTAGTGTCACTTAGATCAGAAAATGTATATAAAATTGTTTTAAGAATATTATTGCAATAAAAAAATTATTTAAGTACAATATTTTAACAAAAAATGACCATAGAATGACCCATTTTCAAAATATTCTCCTTTTATCAAAAGTGCTTCTATTATAGGAATATTTTGCATATATATCTCAGACCTCTGTACAGTGGCTGAACTAGAATTTTTGAAATATATAACTTAGAAGTGGATTTATCTATATTTTACTATAACGGAGGGGAGAAATTTTAAGAAAAAAAACGACGATAATTATTTCAATTGGTGGTAACTCTGAAAATGTGAATTTTTCAAAAATCCTAGTTCAGACTCTCTGGAGAAATCTTTACTTTATATACGCACACAAAATATTATCATTTTACAAGCATTTTTTATAAAAGGAGAACATTTTGAAAAAAAGGTTACTCTAAGTTAATTTTTTTGCCAAAATATTGTATTTAAATAAATTTTATTTTGTCAAAATGTCCTTAAAACATGTATTCTAATCTAGGTGACACTAAATATCCTGGAAATTATCCATTTATGCGCTTTTTTAAAATCTCGGTTTCGAACGTAGTCGGATACCTTAAGTTGCTCTACTATTAGAAAACAAATGTTTAGATGTTTCTGATGAGCGTCTGAAATTTTTTTAAGTTAAAAAAAACATTTCCTATATTTAAGTCATCATTTTTATTTTATAAAAAAAGCGTGGAGCAAATGTGGTATACTAAAAGAAACAATGTATTTCTGTTTGAATTAGATAGTTTGCGAAAAAATTAGTGAAAGTGTTTTTCATTCGGTTTCTTTTTTTAAAAAAAAATGTTCATAAAAATGATTTTGTGTAAATGATATAGTCATTTGCTTCAACTGAACATTTCGAAAGCCGGAAAAAAATAATTCAATTGTTGCTTTTGTTTTACAAGTTGGATTGAATATGCATATATATATATTGATTTCTTATCACATTTGTTTAGTCGTTATTTATGTTGCGAAATACAGTTAAGTGCCTTTGGAAGTAATATGTTATGTTAAGTATCATTTTGTATTATAAAAACATCAGAATTAAATATGCGTTGTAAAAACTCAAAATTAGGTTACTTTCATATTTTTTGAGAAAATAATTTGAGTGTTTATCAGTAAATTAAGTTCAGGAATTTGCATATAATTATACGTAATACAATTGCATGTAATTTTAAGTCATTTTGTGTATAACCTATTTAAAGAAAGTTACAAAATTCTTTTTTATACTGATTTTAAAAAAAAGATTATATAACTATATCAATATTTTAGCGATTTATTTTAAATGAATTAAAAATTGAATGTTTCTACTTAATAATAATGTAAACACATAAGTTTCAACTAAAAGTTGGTGAATATTCGTCAATTCCAAGCTTAGAGTATCATTCATTCTCAGGAAAATAAACTGTATATTTTAACATTTTAATCATAACGAGCAACTAAATGAGATGCGTTTGTAAATTAGATTTATTTTGAAATAATTTATGATGGAAGTCAAAAAAGGAAAATAGAGTTCGAAATAAATCGTATTTCTAAAATAATAAATATTTTTAGTTGCAATGAACTTCAGCACCATTTCTCTAAATTTATTCCTTCCTTAATCAGTTTTTCTACTTAACATGGAATTGAAAAACGTAATTTTATTCAAAGAATTCAGCATCCTTTTTTTTAACAAAAACGTTAAAATTCACTATAAAAAAGAAGTAAAAATCGCCTTATCATCAAATCATTTTTCAAAAGAAAAAAAAANAAAAAAAAATTACGTAATTTAGTTTCATTCACTGTAATCTATTTAGCATATTCATAAATAAGAAATGGCGGCATCACAAAAACACTTAAGTGAAATCAGACGATTTCACGTACCGTTGCCATTTCATTATTTTTTTTTACTGTCGACAGTCAGCCGCATTTTTATTTTGAAAATCAATCACATGAATATTAATTACCGCATTAGGGAATATGATGTATGAACTCACCGTTGCCAAAGAACTAAGTATAAAAAGAAAAGAACAATCACAGTCGAAGAAAAGATATGACAAAAGAAATCGCAATGAGAATGTTTTCTTTCATGGCAATGTTGTCAGTCGTAAGTAGCAGGTTCTGGAAGACATCGAAATCGAATTTTGTCCCGACCTGCTCTTCTCTAACACAAAGTTATGGATGGCCACTGCTTTCTTCAGAGACATAAACTGCCACTTCTCCCACATGAATAGAAGAATGTTTCTAGAAGGAAAAAAAATAGCATACTGCAATAAAAAAAAGAATTCTGAAAGAGAATATTTCTTGAAAGCTGGTGAAAAGAGTTTTAGTTTCGTAAGAGAACAAAAATTACATTTGTTAAAAACTCTTCGCAATTTTCTTCCCTGTTTGAAGTTCTTGGATTTTCTCGAAGTTAGTCCATAGATAATACCATTTATATATATATATATATAAAATAACGAAATCTTAGTAGACAAATAGATGTATTCGTGTTTTTATTCTGTAAACAAACATAACTTTATTTTGTCTTCTGTCTGAAAGGGATGAAATGTGTTTTGTGAAGAAACATCTGTCTTGTTAAAACAATATTGTGAAATGGTTTAACTTTCTTCGAGCATCTTTCTCCGAGTATGAAATACTTGGAAGACTGTTCAGAACAATTCATTTTCATTTATCATTGAAAAATTGTCTTATTCTTTGGATGCAAAACAGTGCAATTACATTTTTTCTCAGATATAATTTTCATTTCTTCAAAGTTTCACATTTATTTTTAATCAACATGAAAAAAATAATCGCTTCTCAAAATTTAAAATTTTGTTTCTAAACAACGCTTTTTTTTTTTGTAGAGTCAAGGTATAAAAATACTTTCTTTCTTAGAAGGATTCGTCAAATACGTGAATAAAATTGTACATCCTCCGACTAAAATATATCAATCAGACTTTTGCTTAGAATAATAAACGTAATATTATATTTATGATGCAATTAAAATCTCAAAAATGTTAGTTTGTATTATTTTAGGCATTTATCTTGTCTATTAGTAAATTTACAAAGCTGAAAAAACAATGTGCTAAATTTATGCGACCTTATAATCACATGATAAACTGTTAATGTGTTTTCAGACAATCAGTTCATTAATTCACGTGAGTGACGTCACAGTCACATGATGACTGCAAGTACGAGTTTTCTGCCAATCGGTTCTAGCGCTACACTGCTGGCGCCAACTTTTGCTTCTTGCAGAAGCTTTCTTTTAAATAATACATATTTTCCAGCAATAATAAGGCACACAGAGATAAGCAAAATTTAAGTGATTTAAAACTACGTGTTAACTATAAAAAATAAATTTAATCTTAAAAACTTTTGATAAAAAATTTGTCTTAATACTTAAATATTTTTACCCAATCATAGAATTTGAAATTTTATCTAAATTTTACCAATATAACATAAAGTATAAGTTTAATGTCTGTTTTGAATTCAATTGAGAACACATGATTGTCTTTATCACGTGACCATTATGAATTAAGCCCATTCCTTAAAGTGTCATTAGAGTCTTTACAACTTCTGTCTTTTTCAACCACATATTTAGAATGTCCTTGGAAGAATTCGTATAAAAAATACATAAGTGGCTCATAATATTTTGTATGTATAAAATATATTTTACCATATACGCTTATATACATCTCAGTCGTGTACAAAATTAAATAAATTTTCTAGATTTGTTGAATTATTGTGTAAGCATTACTAATAAATTTATAAATAAATATATTTATATGTTTACCTTTATTACGTTTTCCTTACGAATATTTATTCATAGAGCAATAAGTGAGTAAGCTCTCAAGGACTTTAAACAGGAAATGTCTTATAAAGATTTCACAATAAGCAGAAAACATTCTTTATAACATTCCAGCAAAAAAATTTATTTTCAGCTTTTGTTCTTTGTTCACTCTACGGTCGTGAACATTTGACTATGATCAAATTTTCTAAAAAGGAACGCTTCGATCATAGATTTCCAAGATCTACTATTAAAGCAGCATTCAAATTTGTTTTATGAACATTTCGTCTTGTGTGTGTGTGTGTGAGGGGAGGGAGCAATAAAATCGTGAGCACTTCCACATTCTAGGTACCGTGACGCCGTTCATATAAAATAAAAGAGTTAGGTATGAAGTCACGTTTTCCGAAGGCGTGGACCTAAAGCAAGAATGGAAAGTCTCCTGAACTTTGTTTTCTCGAGTTCGATACAGACCTGGTGTTTTCTTATTTCCTAAGAAGAAAAAAAAATTTCAATGACAAGTGTTTGATTTCATTGCAACTGTCTCACCTAATAATTTAACGTTTAAGTTGTTAGATATTGATTGTCGAGCTCCAAAATAACATATGTGGTTTATTTTAGCTACCGAATATAAATGTTTCCCTCATTGTGTAGAATTTAATTTCTTTTGCAGTATCATAAGATATACAGCGCCGGTTGGGTGACGTAGTTCGTTCAGCGCTTGCTTTGTACACCTAAGTTTGTGTGTTCGACCCCGCCCCCTGTCCGGGGATTTTCATGACGCGAAAAATTGACAGCGTCCATGTCGTATGTTCATGCAGCATGATAAAGATCCTTGGAGTTCCCATTTGGCTTGAGTACTCTTGGAAAAATTAAGTTGCTAATACTATTTAGAGCTCTGGTGCTTTCCTCTAGGGAGGAAATTTGGCGTCAAAATCCCCTTGTGGTGATTGGTATTCCACCTATATGGGTGCCGCACTAAAGAGTGATACTAGCTTCTGAGGAATGTATTAGGTCTGCTACTGTAAAAATACCAATCCGCATTCTCACTTGAAAGGGGGGAAAATATCATGAGATATTAGTGTAGAATTCTCGATAAATTGAATATAAAATTTAATTATATAGGCTATCAGTATAAAAATTTGTGATAGTGATAGGGACTATCAATATAATGTTTTAACCATATAGACTAAATCATAATAAAGTTAGTTTTTATGTAATGTTTAAGCCAAAAGTAAATATTTTTTTTTTTTTAAATTAAAGATAGGTATACGATAAGAGTCAAATAATATAAAGACCAGAGGCTGTATTTGACGTATTTTTCCCTCTGTGTTGTTTCTAATTATTTTAATAAAGTTAAAAGTAAAATTTTATAAAATTAAGTCTTATTCGAACTAGTTTTTTAAACATATTTAGGTTCCATGCATCTTATTCAAATTGAACGAAAATGTATACAATTTTCTTACCTCTAAATCTATACAAAAAAAAGAAAAACATTAGAAAATAACAAAAAAAATTCTGATTCATAGTATTAAAAATATTGCTCAATAAAATCTTATTCATACTTTAATGACAATGAGAATAATATTCGTCATTATTAAAACAACTACTTGATTCTCATTCGGTGAGTATTAACTTATTTGTTATTGTATTAAATTATCGTTATTGTTATTTTCTTTACAATGCTTTTCATGCTTTAGTATCAACAGCCATTTAAGATAATATATGTTTTTACAGAAACTCTTTGCTTGATTCTCATTCGATGTACATAAACTGATTATTATTTTCTTTGAAAAAAAAATTGTTTTAAACTCCGCCTATATACTAACTATAATTTAAAACAAAAATACCGTTTGAATATACGCTTTTCCTTTATTGTTCTTCAAGGACGATTGCTAACGATTTGAATGACTCGAAATATTTCACGGAAATCATTCGTAAAAATGAAATAGTAAATTCCCTCATGGTCAATCTTACTTTATCTTCTTCCAGCCACCGCTTTTAGAATCGTTAAAAAATGAAATAGTAACCTTGCGTTTTGAGTAACGTGTTTAGATGCACCTGCCGATTAAAAGTGACCTCCGATACGGCAGGACAGCTTAAAAACTTAAGACAGCTGTCACGCTTTCCAAGTCATAACGTACGAATGAACAGTGTTCCAAAAATGGTTTTTACGTCACGAGATTACAGTTACAGGGATATTTGGTACGCATCACGAAAGAAGATAACGGTAATGAAATAGTAGTGATAATACTTGAAGCGTGGAAAGAAAGAGCGAACTAACGAAATGATTTTAAGCATATCGAAATGTAAACAGTTTCTGATGGAAGATAAAAAAAGATTAATGTTATTAAACAGTTTATGATTAATCGAATTCTCGACATTTGAAGTGGTAAAAATAATTTTGCTGTTGGCGAGTTCCCGTCTGACCTTACGTATGGCACGCGGATAAGATAACATCGATGAAAATTTTCGCTGAACTATGTTGTGTGGTTACTTTTTAACAAACATGTTATCATCAGAGTCTTATCATTAAATTTAATATTTTATGACCTCTTATACATGGGTTTGGATAAAAATAATGGCTTATTTTCAGAATTAAAAAAGCGACGAAATAGGAAGACCGCTAAAACTTTTTAATGACAACTGTTGTATTCAATTTAAGATTTTCGGAAATGTATTATCTGTTGCTTTAACTTTAAATTCATTATAATTGAAATTTATTTGCTATTTAAATTTTCCTCCCTTATTAGTTAACATAATTTGTCAGATATTATTAAAGTGTTGTTAATGTGTGAGTATTGTATGATATAATAATTATAGGTGAAATTCTAAAATATTAACATTTTAATTTAGCAAGTAACAATATTAATTTGGAATTATGAACTGTTCGTTCATACGGGGGAATGTGTTGTGAATTAAATGTAAAGTGAATAGATGGCTCTGCAAGTCATCTGAGAATTATACTTTTTTTTTGCTTGTATGTAGAATCAGTTATGTAATGTTCTTAGTGCTGTAAACATGTCTTCTGCGTGTGTCGTCTAATAAACCAAAATGTCTAAAATAATGAACTGAATCATTGAAATAGCATAAAAACATAAAGGATATAATCGTCTAAATGACCAGTGGAATTAAGGATTTAGGAAATATAACAACAACCAAAGACTTATTCAATTTATGTGCTTATGTAAAACATTTTTTCCTCATTTCACATTTTCAAAATTACTATCATTAGTTACAACAAGATATGAAAGAGTTTTTCCTATGTGTGTAGGCTGAATATAATTCAATAATATAAATAAGTAGTTTTTTAAAACATTTTGCTCCAAAAGAGGATGTTTCATGTGCCGACAAACTAATGTTGTTCAAATTATATACATCATATATCTTTATTTCTATCGCATTGAAAAAAACGGCTGTGCGGCCTGACTTTTTAAAACAATTGAAATGACAAAGAACTTCCTTGTTTCAAATATATTTCATTTGGCAGGTGTTTAACAAGCTAGACTAGTAAAGTTACAAGCAATTGGATATTATGTGTACATAAAATAGGCAGACAAGCGCTGTAAGAATAAAAATAGCTGCAAACGAAGCAATTTTATACAGTTTGCGTACTGTTCACTTATTCACTCTAGAAAATTTTAAACTTGTGAGTTAGGCATTTTAACTCTTGGACGGTGCTTTGCTAGTATTATGTATGAAAGTAGTTTGTAATTAAATATTATACACCGTATTTATTGAAATCTAAGTCATACTTTTTTTTTCCAATGTTAATGCTACTAAAAATCAGATGCGGTTTAGAATCGATGTTGAATGGGGGGAAATGAACATGATACTGACAGTTAGAGAAATTACAGCTTCATTTAGTGTTTAAAAGCTTTTAGTACTAATAAAATGAATTAAAGAAAATGTAAGAAAATGAATTAATGTTTCATTTTTTTTATTATTTCTCATTTTAATTTTTTTAAATTTCGTAAATATCGGATGTTTATAAAGTATTTTATATATATACACTTTTTTTTAAAATTTTTTTTTACAAAAACGTGTTGAGAATTTGGGGCTCTGCTTAGAATCGATGGTGGATTAAATTCGAATAAGTACAATACATATAAAAGATTAACCTTAAGCTCACAATTTCTAATTTTTGCATTTTCTATGTTCAAGATATAATGATATAATAAAAAAACTATATTATTATTATATAAAGATTTGTATTTAATTTTTTCCTTCTTTTTATGCACTTTTAAAATATCAGAATATTTGAAGTTTTATATACAGATGACATTTCTTAGAAAAAATATACATTTTTCGATCAATTTTACATTAAAATACATTCTGAAGAACGTTAGACACATTGAATTACGTTGAATATAAATTGATGCACTAAAAATAAAATTGTCATTCTATGGACATTAAATTTCATTTTTGCATGCAATGCTCTATACATATTCTAAGTTGCATCACTAAATTTTTCGCATGAAGAGTAATAATTTACTCTTTTTCGCATAGATTTGAAAATATATTATACGAAATTGAAAAGCACTAAATCTCTCTGGCTTGCTTGAAAATCATTTGAAGCTTCCAATGCACCTGTCGGACAATTGGCAAGAAATGAAAGTAAACATTTTTACCAAAACTCTGGTTGTAAATGTATCTCATTTGATTCTATTATACATATTTTGTGTCATTCTGCCCTGGAGCTGCTATTTGATGTTGCCAATTGCTTAGTGTAAAATACTATTTCGTAGGAAAGAAATTGGGCTGTCGAATAGTGTCATCACGCTCATGCGATATTTTTAAAAAGTACTTTTTTTCGTTGATTCTTCCACCGTTGATATTTTCCTTCCTTTGATATGAATTTCAGATGAGGATATCAGGAAATGAAAAAAAAAGACTCAAGCATTTCAGATTTACTTTCTTTCGTTGCTTTTCGCCTAGAAGTAACGAAAAAAAGTAAAGCAAAAATTTTCGTTGGACAATCTTTGAGAACGATATCATAAGCTGATGCTAGTCGATGGAATGAATCTTACTCCTTCTGCAGGTACTCTGTGAATATAATTTGCATTTCTATATCATAGTAAAGTAGATCCTTATACTGTACCCGTATTTTATTATTTTCTTTTTCGTCTGAAGAAAAAAAAATTGTTGGTTGAAGTTTTCTACCATTTTTGTAATGGTAATTAAATGGTAATGTAATTAAATATGAGCTATAGTGTAGCAACACTATAGCTCATATTTCTAAAAAAAATTCCGTATTCCTTATTAAGTAGCATCGTTATTTTAAAAAATAATGTTTAAAATTTATAATTTATTTAATATTTATTATAGGTAATATTTCTTTAAAAAAATATTTTTTTTTTATGAAATAGCTGAAAAACAACACACGATTTTTTTCTTTTCTTAGCATAATTTCTACAACTGAAATATTATTCATGAAACATCACTGTTATACGAGAGTTCTTTCTGAAATACATGTCATAAAAACATATGAACTGTAAAAGAAAATAAATTAAAACTGTAATTAATACAAAATAAATTATAAATATCATACAAATAGATTGATTTAGTAAATCTCATTAAAATGAAATGAATATAATAAAACGAAATTATTTTTTGTCTATAATTTATATAATTATTTGCAATATTAATTAATTAATTGCTTAATATAGAGCCATTTCTATCTCTAAGAACGAGATTGTTGTAAAGTACAATATTAACTTTATTTAAATTTATTTTCTTTATTTTGAACTAATTTTGAGTTCACTGTTTAATTTATACAGTAGAGTTATAGATGTTGTTTAGGTTGAAAATTCTCTTCCATATTATTATCGTCTGCTTTAATTCAATATACAGTTCATGTATTTCTAGTTTTTCGGATTATTTATTTTCTAATATATAATCGTCTGTGTAGTTTAAGTTATATTGCTTAAGTTGGCATCTTTTATAATTATTCTGAAAATATATTTATTCAGTCGAGAAAAGAACTATAATGCGTTATCGACGCTGATTGAACTTAGAATATATTTAATTTTTTATATATTTTCAAAATATTGACATTTATCTGGAGATCTTTTGGGTCATTTGAGTGATCTTGAGAATAAAAATTGTCTGCGGAACAAATTTTGAATAAACTTGAAACTTGAAATGGTAACAGAAGTGTTAATTTTAGTTGTTTCAATCAAATATATAATATTACGAAGCAAATTTGTGATCTATTAACAGGTGAGTATGAATGTTGAAAAACAATTACTAAATAGATCAAAAACCTTTGTTCTTGTTTTTGTATGCTGTTAACTTTGTTTCGTTTCATATAACAACTAACAGCTGCAAAAACAAAATTCTTATTCTTTATTTAAAAAAAGCTTCTATTTTCAATTTATTTGTGTGAAAGTATTTATTTTACATTTCATGTTGCATTTAAAATATTCATATTGAAATAGTTGTAATACGTATTTAAATATTTACTATTTATTTATAAACAAAAAAATCAGATTTAAAAATGTTTTAAATCTTTCGGAGAAAAAATTTATAATTGCGTAGGAATTCATTATACTCTTCTAACAAATCTAAGCAATTTCTTTGTTTAACAGACATAACAGATATTTTAAATTAAACTTTCAGACATACCTTTGACTTTTTTCAACTATTTATTTGTAGTGCCTAATGAGAAGTACAAAACTCTAGTATTTAAATAGAATAAGTTTTTATATTTGCATCAAAGAAAATGAAAATCTCCAGTGGAGCAACAATCAGAATGAATTAATTTAAAATTCTTCGAAAGAAACTAAATTATTATTACTTGGAATAGTCGAATAAATGTACAAAGAAACAAAAATCTCTCAAACAGAACGGGGTTTTTTTTTTGTCAAAGAAAATTTCCAGTCAAGATACATTCAAAAGGAGTAAACTATAAATTCTAAAAACAACACGAAAAAAAAAAAATAAGGAAAATGTAAAGGGGGAAAAATACATGTATTATTTCTAAGATTATTTTTTTTTTCTTCCTCGTTTTGAAATTTTTAAAAATCTTTGTTTACCATAAAAAAAAGTACCTTAAAATGTATAGAAGAATTGAAAACAATATTTTATATTTTCTTAAGTAAAACATAATAATCATAGAATAGTGGTACTTACGTATTATCGCAACCGTTGGCGACATTATATGAAACGAAGCACATGGTTGCCAATTCAGTGCATACGACCAATGCGAGATCGGGGTTACCAATTTGGCGAGTTATCTTAAATGTTGACATTGTTGTGATAGTACGTAAGTACCCAAAATGAATTTGGGCGTGAATTTAAATACATTTACTCATTTTTTCTCACTGAGTTGAATTTTACATCCTGGATTGTTTAAGATAAAAACAAAATATTCATGTCACATTCCTTGATTACTTTGTTTAATGTATGTATTTTGTTAACTCATCAAGTTGTCAACTCCGTTAACTAATGTGTCCTACGTACTGAACTAGCAACCAGGTATTCCGTTTTATACAGTGTCGCCAATAGGTTGCGATAATACGGAAGTACCTTTTTTGTGCTTGTAAATTATTTTATGTTATTTGTCATAAGTACTAATAGAAGGTACTATGTCATTTCGCCGGCGCAGGCAATAATCGCCAAAAATGATACAACACATGCGAAATGGAATATTAACATTGGCAACCTTTTACCGCCAAATTTTCAACACAAGTCGCAGGCTATTTGAAAACATTTCAAACGGTATTAAAATGTTTACGCCTCCCTCCTAAGTAAAAATTTCTTAGAACAAATAGTTATAAGTATTTTTATGCGTTTATTGTACGTTGTCGCTAAGAAAGTCTGCTCCAGATATTCATTCCCATGATTCCCAAAATTTTGAAAAATTTAAGGAAAATGGCATTTATTACCTTAAATATTTTTTGCATAAGAAATTACTTCATCTTTGAAATTAATACTCTGTTTTTCGTCTAAAAATCAACAGCCTCATCCTGCTTTGACACTATAAGTCGCGTTTTGCGTAAAATAAAAATTCCTTTGATTGAAAAAAATATTCTCTTTTTTTTCCCCTTTTAGTATAAAATGGATCAGACATTTGAATGTTAATTATAATTTATTTTACGTAGTAATTCTGTTACATATAAACTAAAAAAGTACTGGTTTTACAGAATATTTTATCTTTATGTTAACTAGGTACTTTTCCGTTTCGCTGGCGCAAATTTCGCCAAGTAGACTTTATTAGCGACAATGCACAATATATATCTAAAAAATTGTTATAAATGTTGGTTCTCATTGGCTTTTCATCTATTTTTGACATATTATGGGAAAGACATTAGTCATAAGAAAAGAGCGCTCTTGCTTTGATTGTGTGATCGTAAAAGGGTACCAGCGAGAATATTTCGTTTGGCGTCGGTTATATCATTTTTTGCGATATCGCTTGAGCTGGCGAAATGGAAAAGTACCGTAAATTGCATTCCAATATATAGCTATCCTTCAATGTAGCATCAACTTTCGTATTTATAAGTAATATCTGTGTGGTAAGATGTTCCTTTGGAGAAGAGGGAGAATTCTAACCCCATTTTGAAAGTTATTCATCGAAACAAATACTGGTTAAAAATTTCTACACTAGATGGTGCTGTTATTCAATAATCATCAACTATATTTCCTTAAAAAACTGAAGAAGAACATTAGATGTGCTAAATTAATCATCATTTGTTATATAATTATGATTTTATGTTTAATTAAAGAGAAAAATATAACATATTTACGTCTGTCTCATATTTTTTGTATCATTTTTTAACTGTTCTTCAGTTGAAAAATTCTTGAAATTTTAAAATTTCCCTTGAACAATCAAATAAGTTTTCGGATTCTTAAATATGATTTATATAACTTTTCAGAAACATTACTTTATTTCACTGTGTTCTTTTCAAAAATTTTAATTAAATATGCATGTGATAGAATAAATTGTAAAGCTTAGTAAATTATTCGTCGAAATAATTTTTTTAGCTTTTGTTTGTTTGTTTGAATTCACACGCATTCAAAGCAAGGAAAAAATTGAAATTCTACGTTATACGTCACTACCGTTCTATTTGTAACTTCAATTAATGAAATGCATTGAGAAAGAAAAATAAATCGTAAAAATGTTCATTTTCTGCAAACGATGTTTTCCATTCTCAGCCAGTGTTCAATTCTTTTTTACTTTCTATCTTCTAACAAGTTTCACAATTCCAGGTTTCTTCAATTATCTTTGATATTTTTTTTCACATTTTTGAAATTGAAACATTTGTGCATTTACTATACAAATAATTTAGATAGGTTATGTGAGGACACAATTTAATTTTCGTAATTTCTTTTACTTCGTTAGAGACTAACGCAAACAATTTCGCTTTTATGTTTGAATATGCATTCGAATAATTTTTAAATAAATATTGTTATTGATTACAGAAAGCAAATTTAATGAATAAGTAATCCAATTTTGCTTGTAATATCCTTGACTTATCTTTAAGTATGAAATCTTTACCCGTCTATAAAATAACAGCTGTATCTTACGTTAATCTACTAATTTATTTAATATGTTTAAAGATTAATGATTAATTCTTTGTAATGATATGAATTACTAATATAAAACCGATTTAAAATAATGTGTACAACAGTCTACTCTACTGAAAGTCCTAAATCGTGTATTCTGGTGATTATTTTAAAGAGTGAAAACCAAAAATTTTAAAATGTGTGTTTCACGTTCTTAAACAGACTCCCACGAACCAAAGAAAATTGTGAAATATACATGATTATACTTTCTAAGTTTTTAAAGGAAATCTTTTTTTTTTCTTATGTTGCGATAGAATATTAAATTGCGTTTTAACCTCTTAAAAGAAAAAAATCTGTAATTATTTAAAATCTATATATTTATACATTTGAATAATTTAAATCGAAATCTAATGCATGCATATAGAGATTAGATGGGTATTAAAAAAGTCATTTTTTTATAAATTTCACTATTTAGAAATTTTGGTACTTTTCCGTTTCGCCTGTGCAAACCGTGGTGATCGAAAGTTTGAGAACCGCTGTCTTAAATGAATTTATCTAATACTTACAAAAAATTTCATGCTCGTACCTCTTTTTCAAATGATTGAGGATTTTGTGTGTGTGTGTTCATATGTATATGCACACACAATTTGTAACATGGTGTAATACTAGGTATTACATTGCAATGGGAACAGAGATAATATCGACTTTTTTTGGATTATATTTCCAATTTGATTTCTTCTCAAGTAACAAGTAGCACATTGCCTTGCCAATCCATTTTCCAAGAACCTAAATTCGTACCTTCTATGAAAAGAACTCCCACCTTCACTATAAAGGAAATACCAGATGAGAAGTATTTCAGTACCTTGGACAAACTAAATCTCTTTTAAAAAAAACCTATCATTTATAATCTCATTATAAGAATTAAAAATATGTGCAAATCTAAGATAGAGAGAAGAAAATATTAATGCTCGTCCAGTGTTTGAGCAAACCGGTTGTGGTCAGCTTTCGGCAGCCCGCATAGTGCACGAGCAAACCAGTTAAGCTCTATGTCCGTTGTGGGCATTAAGTCGATCGCGATCGACAGGTGGACCGCCAAGACATTTTGTAGTGACCGCCTTCACTAAGCCTTAAGACGCGGATACTGAAAGAAACATACTTGTGGAACACCGATGCCCGCTATACTGTATAATCAGCTTTTCCCAATTAATGCGACTGGGTGTAGACGACACATGTACCATTATTGAAAGCTCAAGATGACGTTTAACACATTTTCTGTCACTGTAAGGGAAAAAAGCGATCACCACGATACCAGACGTAGAAATGGGTTTTCGCCCAAACGCCGATTGAAGAGGAAAATAAATGTTGATCAGCTCTTTCCACGATAACACGGGATTGGCAACTGAAACATCACCCCACACTACGCGCTTCCGCTGGGTTGGATTTTTGTGTTGACCTGACGTCCCGCTATGGCATGGTACCCAGCAGCGAACGTGTTAAGAATATACGTCTGTTACAGATTCATCGGTCCACGTGTGTTTGCTGCTGGCTGCATTGTAAACGTCCCCACTTCAACGGTGTAGCAGTCGTCGTTCATAGCTGTGCAAGCATGGAATTTGACGAAGAAAGGAAAGCAATAAACTTTTTTTCAACGGAAGAAAATATTGTTACGTAGATCCGGATNTGAGGATTTTATGCAAAACAATCACAAAGAAAATAAACAGTTCTTTAAGAGCGATGCGAATTTATTATCAAAATTCCAATCCTTTAAATACAGGATTCAGCAGCGATATTCACAGAGTAAATACCCGAAGGTCTTCACACCTTCAACAACAATCAAACACAATCTTCAGTGTTTAAAAATACACGTAAGTAAAAGATTATTTACAAGCACAGCCGAGCTAATCGCTAGTCAAAACAATCCTCACTACTCACTGGTTCAATCAAGACTCATCGCCATACAGGCGAGCATCTTTATTTATAGGCGTGACAGAAACTTCCAGAAATATAACCGCTCGTGTCATTGAGCGTGACATTAGAGGAGACATCCACTACTTTCTAGAAGATTCCAGAGGGTTCCGAACTCGCCAACATGGTCACCAATGACGCCAAAATTGATGCCAACTTGGCTCTATCGTCACGATTTCACCGAGTTCTCATTGAATCGCCACTATAACGTAAGGGACGGCGTTTGCTTGTGAATATTACAATTTTAACATAAAATAAATATAACATTGAGTAACATAAATGCATTAAATACTCAAATACAAATTATTTAACAATACAATAGCCACAGTTTTTTCGATCAAGTTGTCATACGATGCAGATGGAAGCAAGCAAGAAATGCCACTGAAGTGAACTGATCTAAGTTATCTTTATCTAAGTGATCTTTATCTCTAAGGCTTAAATTGCTATAGGACCAACAAACATCTTAATAAATAATAAATATTGCAGACCATCTCTTAGCTCACCACACCTACGCCACTAGGTGGACCGCAAAACCTTGAAAAAATTAGAAGTAGCCCGTACCCAGGAAAAGACTGCCCACCCTTGCTCTAAGCCATCACTTTGCCGGGCGTGGACGATCGAAGAATGAAATCAGAGCTTACATTGTCTTTCTCATCATTTGACCCTGGTTTCAAATTACGATACTTCAGTAGCCCTTGTGTTACTTCAGAGTTAGACGTTAATAGGCAATCACTCAATATACCTCTTCAACAAACCTTTAGAATTTTCAAGATCGTATTTTCTTAAATAAGAGTTTCAAATTAAAAACATTACTTTATGGAATATAATATGTCTCCTATGATCCAATTTAGATAATGCCATTCTATAAACCAGAAATACGGAGCTTTAGAATAGCGGATCTTTCCGTGATTACGGATTTATTCGCGTTTCTGCAAAATTAATATGCTGAACAAACATTGTATCTTTGAATTTAGAGTTACAAATTCTTTAAATTAAAGTATTAAAAGGAGGCGTTGTAATTAAATTCGCCCAAAAAGAATTTCTTTGTTTGCTTTCGTTTTACTCTTGGAGATTAAGGAAATACTTATACTTCTCTCATATTTCAGTTACGAGAAAGTGATTCCATTCTTTCTTCGAAAAATGAGATAATTTCGAAATTCCATTTGCTATTCGAAATTGTGATTTCTACTTTTGTTCCCTTGCTTTAATTAATCTGAATATCTAAGAGAATGCAGAAAATTATTAAAGATTTTGGATATAAACTATTTCATTTATTGCTATGAAAGCTGAAAAGGGATATAGTTAAGGATAAAGCGCAATTCGAAAGTAATAAAATTTACGTATTATAGGATAGTATAGTTATCAACGAATACTTATATTCTCTATTGTAAATAATAATGCATGATTTAATTAAAAATATAGAATTGCTAGCTGAAATTATTAATTACTCATCTTAATAGACTTTTCTCAACATACTACGATGGATTTTAGAATTCACTGTATAGCTGATTAAAGTTAATAATAAATATTTTAGTAATCATTTAGAAGTTATTTAAGTTTAATTTCAGTTTTAAAATAAAGATAATATGTAAATACAAATCGAGGAATGCGCATTAATTACACGTTATGAAAATTTTTCCGTCTAAATATGAAATATTCTTCAAAGCTTTTGAATAAACTTCTTATGACAGCATGATTGAGTTATGCTTATTGTATAAGTAATTTTTTTAAAAAAATTACATGTTGCTTATATTTCAACACATTTCTTGTTCAGGAGTTCTTGAAAAATACGTTAAAAGGTATGTTATATGGCTCAATTAATTGTTAAAATTTTTGATAAAATATATTATTCATACCAGAATCATCATCATATATTATATAATGTGAAATTTTTACTTCAATATACTTATCCTTTACCAATTTTTACGTAATTAATAAAGATATCTTTTTTTAAATTTTAAATGTATTGTAATAAATCCTATACTATTTCTAACTTCATAAGTTTTGTTCTGAAAACCTTTATAAAAAAAAAGAGAAAAAAAAACTTTATAAAATAAAATGTTAAATTTTTTTAAAAAATAAGAGTTGTTATAATATCCAAATTAAATATGTTTACATTGTAGCAAACATCCTTTTTTTTTAATTCCTTATTCTTAAATATTATAGCAATTAAGCTAACCAAAATTCAAACAAAAATACACGTTAATATGCTTTGAAATTCACACAATCTATTTAAATTAATCATGCATTGGTTTCATCTTGATTCAAGTCAGACGTAATTCTGTGATTTCTTTTTTTTTTTTTTTTTAATATTTAGAAGTATTATTTGTATTTAAAAATTTTTTATATTTAGGAATATAAATTAATTATAGCAATAAGTTTAAATAAATTACATTTTTATTGAAAGTTAATTTAATTAATTTTTGTGATCAGCGGTTGAATAATATATAATAATTTGGGTTGTAAATATAATTATCTCTCTCTCTCTGTATATATATATATGTTTATTCAAAAATTCAAAAGGAATTTTTCTTCTGAATTCAGAATCTATAAGTTAAAAGAAAAGAAAAAAGTAAAAACACACAATCCTTTAATTATTTAATTCAAAAGTTATTTCAAATATGTAGTTTTGTAGTATGACATAAATAATTCTCTATCTTGGTCGTAATTTTAACCTGAAAATTATAAAGAGTTATCCTTTTAAATAAGCATATATTATAAACAGATACAAGTGAAAGTGTTTTAAGAATTTTCTTTCATCGTTAACGTATTTCTTTGTATTGTTGAACAGTAACATAGTTTAAAAGCCTCTCATTGTGCATTTATGAGTTGTTTGCGTGTTACTTTTAGCATAAAAGATTTATGCAAGCATAATA
>BMAV01018667.1:421486-456662 GCA_019973955.1 Trichonephila inaurata madagascariensis | reverse complement strand
TATCTGGAGCTGCAAATTTTATTTTCATCCTTTACATTTACATAAATTATTACGAAATTATTAATCGAAATTTGATCGTGTATGAGATAAATTTGAAAACACGGTACTGCACATTACCGAACATCGCAATCTGGACTGTAGAACCTTGTTTCTCTTCTTACCATCTTCTCTTTTCTGTCTCTTTGAGCAGCAAATAATAGATTGTCTTGTTGGATTAATTTTCTTCTCTGTTCGGGGAAAGATAGTATTCAACAAAGGGCCTTATAGACAAGAGTGAAGGGGGTACTCACATACCTACACAGCAGAAAGACGTCTTCTTTTTGCAGAAAGTTCCACCGAGTGCTACTTTTCAATCCTTCAAAACCATAAAAACCACAAGTGAAATAATTTGGGAAAGACTAATTGCACAGTGTAAATTTTCACAGTGCTCGAGCTATACTCGGGATGTGCCAAGATAGTACGTTTCACCTGCCCGTGCTCAGCTCGAAAAAAGCCGGGAAGGGGTTAATTAATTCGAAAATTTAGTCATGCATATTCGTCTTTCGGTTAGCATTTCAGTTTTCAGTAAGTCTGATTTAGTATAAACTTTCGTCTTATGTGTAAGTTATTTTTAATTAATTTTGATTTATCAGATTTTTTTCAAAAGATATATTTAGCAATTTTAATTGCTATTAAGGCTTTGTTCTGATTAAATATCTACCCAAAACAATAGGAAAATTTTGCGTGCCATAGTGAAAATGTGTTTTCATTTAAAATATAATGCTCCTCTAAATGTTATAAATTTCAATTTGCTAATTATATATATTTTAGAAAATTTCATTTTTACAAAGACAACATAGATTTTTTTAAGAAATAGTAAATTTTTCAATATTTAATTGGAAATCTTTTGTAGATTTTTTTATCATTTTCTATTTTTTAATTTATGTGATAATTAGCAAAATTAGATTCCTCGGCATGAAAATTTTTTATTTATTATACTTTTACTGTGTTATATTATTCTAGGATAAAAATAAGCTAAAATTTGTTTTCGACTATCAGACTCATTCCTAGTCGCTATTAAATTTAATAAAGTAAAACTGAATATTCAACTAAGAAATTAAATTTAAATAATTTAATTTAAGGTAGGAGTTGGAACTTTTCAGTATAATTTGATTTAATATGCATTACTAATAAAAGTTTGAATATATATATATACATATATTTTTATTTAAAAAAAGGAGTATCTGAACATTTTATTACTTCACTAATTATTTTTATAGAAGGTTTTCCAATTTAATTAGATTTTAAAAATTGGTTATGATTTATTTCAACATAAAAATAAAAACTGACTTACGTGGGTATTTCTTTTTTTTTTTTTTTCGTTTTTGCATTAATAGCAAAAATTGATTTCAGACTTTTTAAGAATTAATGGAATTCAGTTTTCAGCTTCTTAAAAAGAATCTTAAAATGTAAGATTTTAAAAGCATGTTGCAGGCTGTACTGAAAAAATGTAAAATAAATTTTCATTAGTTAGTTTTTTTTTTTATAAATTCGTAACAATCATATGATTTTAAAAAAATAAGTTTTTATAAGTTTTAACTAGGTTTGCATGTTTATAAAATCCCTTTGTAACATGAATAAATAATTTAAAATAGTACTTTATAATGCATTATATTTACTGCATTCATTGTAGCACAATTACTCCTTTTTATAAATAATATTTCATTCTCTTGAAGAATGACAAAAAAATTAAATGATCAATTTAAACATACTTTTTCATACAAATATTACTATTCTTTCAAAATATATAAATTTTTTTCTTCTTTTTATACACTAATCATGACAATTTTTTTTCATTTTTGGATTATTTAATAGATTAAATATTTATAAAAATGTTATTTTTTTGTATTAATAATTCAAAATTTACCATTTTCTTCAGAATTTTGTTTTATTTCTTCACATTAAACACAACAAAATGTAAATTTTATATTACTAAAAAGATGTCATAGCATTAGCAATGCTTAGAGAATAATATTTACTTCTACCTTTATTTGATTTTTAAAAAATATGTTTGACATGTATTATTTAATCAATATAAAATTAATTTAATACTAAAAATATGCTAGATGTACTACATAAAAGTATTTTAATTTAATCAATAAATTTAATATAATCATGCATGAAATTAAAACTGTAAGTGTACTTTCACAAATCATTTTTGGAAATAATTAATTCAAAAATTTGATACTTGATATTATAACCAAGTTTCTAAAAATTTTAAAAACTTTTCTATTTAATTATGAGATTGAGTACCAATTTTTCCTCATACAGTGAAATTCGTTTTAAACGAAAACGCTTAAGATGAAATATCAGTTAACACGAAATAAGACAACTGTCCTGATAAACTATATGTATTTTCATGTATTTTTTTTTATCTTAACTGGAAACAAAAATCCCTTAACACGTAGGGAATATGTTTCAGTACATGATGATAATATGTATATAACCCCAATTAGAGTGTCTACAAAGACATTTTGGAGTTAGTTCAAAGTTCAAAAATATCATTGAAAATTTAGATGACCAAAATGAAATGAATGATGCAGCTCATGTTCCCACATCATCCGAAATGAGGAACATCATGAAAAGTATGCGCAGTTATGTGGAAGCACATTCTAATGGTGAAATGAGTCACAAAATGGAAGACATGGAACAGTTTGTTGATAATTTGACGCTAAAAAAGACAATGCATAGAAAAATATGAGATTATTTTCCAAAAACTCAACAATTGTTTTTTTTAAAAAAAAAAATCTTGAAAATTTTGTATGAAAGTTCTTGCCACTGTTTTTATTTCATTGATTTTCATTAAATACATGCATATCTATCTATCTCTGAATAAATAAAATAAATTCTAATAAACTTAATTTTGTTGATACAAGTTTTTTTTTTGTTTTTTTTTTGCAGTATTTTTAACACGAATAAATATTTCAATCCCCTCAGTTTTGTGTTAAGCAATTTTCATTGTATTTTTAATTGCTCTAAAATGACTTTCGGGCAAAAGTACCTCCAAATAGTACATTTAGATATATATTTAAAAACACTCAAATTATTCTTATAATCATGTAATTTTTAAACCAGGAGTGTCCAACACGTGGCCCACCAGTACGTAAGTTGCGACCCGCTGACTTTATATATATATATATATATATATATAAATCTACAGTATATTTGCCTGTTATTGTTTTAAAATAAATCCTTTTTGATAACAGAAATGTCCTTTAGATTAAAATAGATTTATTTTTTTTATCAGTTACATTTGATTTTTCTATAATAAATTACTTTTTTAATAAATTCCGAATTGCATTATGCATATCCTTTACTATGGATGGGACATGATTCTCTGTGTGTGCGACTTTCAATTCCCCTCCTCCTTTTCTGTTCGGAATGCCCAAAAAGCAAGAGGCAGTCAGAGATGTGTTTTAAGGTTTAAAAAAATATGCAGGACGGTTAAGATAAAGGGCAATGTATACTTAATCGTTTGCAAATGACAGCACTATCAAATTTCAACAATGAGTAACGAAAGATCAATTCAAAAGGAACACCGTAATTTTCAAGAAAATGGCAACTGTAATATTTTAAACATTATTTGATCATTGCATTATTATAGTACATAAACATTATTATATTATCCATGTCTGTATACATGAAAAATAATGAAAACAATAATAATAACTAATTCTGTTTTAAATTTTCACTCAATGAATGTTTTTTTGTTTCCAAATCTGATATAAAGGTACACATTTTTATGTGCGGCCCGCGAGATTATAATGTTTTTCCGAAATGGCCCGCAAGGTCATTTGGGTTCGATACCCCCCGTATTAAACGACAGAAAAAAAATTGAATTCTACTGTATCACATTAGAATTTCTCACAAAAAATAGTATACAATCTATATCCCGTAAGTTGAATATAGCTATGAGACCTATTAAAGGACTTGGAAAAATACTTCCTATCCTCTCAATTGTCTGAGGCAGAAATCTGCTAACTAGTAATAATAATAAAATAATATGTGTGTGAGTGTAGTCAAAAAATCATAATACTTATTATTTATTCACATAATATACATACATTTAAATTAAAAATTAAATTAAATGCTTATATTTTGAAATAGAATTTTGTATAAACAATATGCTCTTGAATATTCAGAGTTATGTTCTTTCGAATTATTTAGCTTCCAATAATTATGTAAGCTTGTACTTAAAGCCGATGTGCATTCTTGGTTTTGAGCTCTCAAGACGCTATTAAAACCTAGCACATTTATCAGTGAGAGAACCACAACTCATGTGACACGCGATGAAACACTCACAAGTGATCATGCCCCTACTTCTTTGTCGTTATCTCTCTCTCAAGTATCATTTTAAGTACCCTGCTTCAGAGGCCACTGATATAAGATGTATGTGGTCATGGTAGCCTAGTGGTCACGGTCACAAGCTCATGGCCACTCAAAACTTGCCGTGTAGAGATGCTGATGCTCGTTAATTCTGTCTAGGATCAAAGTCCTCTCATTTGGGTGGTATGGTAGTTTGGAGAGAGATACTAGATTTGTGTGTGTGTGATGTCGTCCTCGTCATTTGTGTGATCGTGGTTGAAAACTGCGAAGTCCGTCGCCAATAGCCCCAGTGTTGCTTTATAGCACGACGGTAATAAACACTCACCTGGATCTAAGATGCATGCTGAAGGATCCGTAAAAAAGGCATTTCAACCCAATTTTGCCATAAAACAAATATCACAAAAAAATTATCAAGAAGTTCTTTTACATAAAATTTGTTTCAGTACAAAACAAGAATAAAATAAACTATAAGTCCGAAAATGTCAAAGAATCAAAATATTGTGTTTCGATTTAAAAAAATGTTATAACTTTTGAGCTAAAGTTTTTAAATATCCATACCATTGTATTAAAACACTTAATCGGTTTTAATGATTCCTTGCATGTATATTTATACAGAACCCACTAATGAAAGTAAGTATGCTGAGTTGCAAACTAAATCAGAGAGTTGTATTTGTTTTATTTGACTATTTTAAATAAGAGAAAATGCACGCACCGATTTATTACTTCCAAAAAAGTATATACTTTTTATCTTCCATTTAATTTCAAAAGGCAATTGTCTTTTACCCATTAGTAAGCAAAGTATACATTTCGAACGCACGTTTCCTGGCTATTCATGATTATTATTACAATGGACGATTATTGAGCGCACAGTAACACTTGCACTTGTCTTCTATTTACGAGATGTCATCAGTTATATACTTCAGGTCAAAGAAATAATAACGTCTCAGCTTTTATCACAGGAATTATGATACTTGAATGATTCTTGGTATTCAACCCTTTAGAAACTGTTCATTTATTGAGAACCGTCTCTTTATTCTGTGAAAGTATACATTGTGTCACTCTGAGGCTTGTTATTAAATAATTTGCAACGTTCTGTCACGTTCCCTAATTTAAAATAATAATTGTGGTGTTTTTTTTATTTTTGTTGTACATTCATTTTTATTTTCCTCGCAAAGCACGTAATATCACTTTAGTTCGTTATGGATCTTAAAAAGTAGTTAGTACATTATTAAAGCTACATGTAGCATCTTTTGTAACGAATTTAAATCATTAACGAAGGGGTTATTATCGAGTTTCCCACGATAGAAGATATTTTAATCCTTGGAAAGTATTTTATACATTTGGGTTTAATTACTAGGGTAAGAATATTAGAGATGTTATGATTGAAGTATTTATTATTTAATTCTTTTTTTTTCAATTCCTACTACTAATTCACACACAATCTCCCTATATATATCTTGTTCAAATTTTCAATCGTTAATAAAATACATTTTATAGCCCTCCATTGAGCAGAAATTTTATATACACGATTATTTTGGATGACAATACGGTTATTTAATTATAATTGATAAAAATTAATTCAATAAAACTAATTATTCAAAAAATTACAGATACAGCCACGTTGGTATCATTTTTAGTGACTTGTGTCAAAACTTTAAAAAGTTTTTTTCTCACGTTTTAAAGCATTAAGTTGAACTGAATTTTTATATACACGATTGTTTTGGATGACAATACGATACTTTAATGATAATGAATAAAAACTAATTGCCCCTTAGTATTGTGATTCTGTCATATGTATATACATATTTACATTAATTGTAATTATTAGATTATAAGTAACTGTAAAATAAATTTTTTTTTTTCTTTGTTGACCAAAGTGGGAATTGACTTTAATTTTTTTTTATATTACTTTTTATGATGAGTAACAATCCTTATATTTATTAGAGGTATATATTTAATTAATTATTATTTTTTTTATTTTCAGGTAAGGGATTCAATTTCGTTTTTGAAATTCAATGCAGTGAAAATTGTATTAGTTACTATGTAATCAAAGGTAAGAGAATAGTTAAAGCAATATTGAAAATATGTGTTTACTCCATAATCTTGACCGTTGCATTCGTAAATAATTGGTGTTGAAGCAGATGTATAGTAATATGTGTTTATATTTCTCCATTTATTATAACTTTAATCGTAATTATATTTTTGATCACTGTTTGAAATATATTGACAGAGAAAACTAACTAAGCAAACTTAAACTAACTAACTTAACTTAATGATATTCAGCAATTTGTTTTTTAAGGATTATATTTAGTTCATCAAAATAATAAAATAATGCCTTAGTCGAAATACGATTCAATTTTTTAAACTTTTCTTGCCTTCTATCAAAAAATAGAAAGCCTGCAATAATAACAATGGCAACGTAGAAAAATAATAATGAATTTTAGAAAATAATTTATTTAAACATTTCAAACTGACAAGAACTTGTTCCATTTTTTTTAAACAGTTTCATATAATTTTAAATAATTTTTAGTTAAAATTAACAATAAAAGCACTATTTTGTTCTTTGACTACCTAGGATAAATATATTTAGAAATATACGAGTAAAATAGTGGCACAAGAGGAAATTAAATTTAAAAAATAATTTTTAGAAATTAAAAAGTATAAATTTTTTTAAAATATGTCAAGATTTATGTTAAATATTTTCAATTTTATGTGTATAGAGTTAAAATTGAATGTGCGTTAAAGATGTTCCTTTATTGTTTGAAACATTTATGAAATTTATCTCTATCCATAAAAAAAAAACTTCTTATTTTGTTTTATTGTATTTGAGTTGATTTATTACTAGAAATGAAAAACTCGAAAAGGACGTGCCCGGAATAAAAGGATATTATTTTATGTATGGTCTTTTAGCACGATAGCTTAATTTTGAAGTTTATATATACTTAATTTACTGCATGTACTTTCCCATTTTATTGAATTTGCATGTTTGAGTTAATGCAAAATAGTATTAAATTACATTTTTTTAAAATTCCAGAATTTTAAAGATGTACAATAATTTAAGAAATGAAAAAGGGTACTTATTGAATTAATAGTATTGCATAATCGAGAGAGAGATTATGTAACAAAGATTTTACTACTCTAATTAAAAACAATGTTCTTTTTCTTCGAAAAAGTAAATGTATCAAAAAAATGTTTCCCAATTTGTCAAGGAAGTTAAATAATTGAATATAATATTACATAAGCTCAAAACAAATGTACTGAATCTCAAATATAATAGCTCTTCAATACTAAGCATATAAACTTTATTTCAGTAATTTGATATCAAAAATATAGAAGAGACATTTTGCATTTTCAAAATTCATTTTTTTTAAAAAATTTTCTACATAACACAAAATAGTTGCATATAATGTCCAAAATTAGAAAAAATTCTGCTTTTGTCTTATCTCCTAGACAAATTTTGAGGAAATTAGTTATGAACACACAATGCAAAAAGTGCCATAAAATAGTTGTGATACAATCGAATGATTTTGATTTCTTTTCATAAACAAAGGAAAAGCTAAAATAGAGGAGGTTACGAACGTCAACAAAAATTGGTTGGTCGTGAGTAGCCTGGTGGTTAGAGCATCGGACTCCAGACCGGAAGGCCTGGGTTCGATGCCACCAAATACCCTTCGAGTATACACGGAGTATGTGCTCGTTAAATCAGTGGGTCCGAAAGTCTTGGGGGCTGAATCACGAGTGGAGGGGACTGAAGAATATTTCCCTCCCCTTCAGTTCTATGCCAGAATTGTGGAGGTGGAGATAGGTGGTGTCGCCATCTATCGTCCCTTCGGGGAATTTCACCGTGCTAATTAGTACTGTCACCTGTATGGTGCTCAAGGCCCAGGCCAACGACAGACGTTCTTCTAGTCTATTGCCACGATGAATTTCGTGGGCCTCGATCTAACTACGTCAGACAGGTGGCATTAGAAACAACAACAAAAATTGGTTAGTAGGAGGTAAAAAAAACCCTCTTTCTTACAGTTATGAAACTTGTAAGAATTAATGCTCAAAGTGAGACAATTTACATCTATGTAACCATCGAATCCACCCCTCTAGCAATGCTGTTCTTAGGCCCATAATGGTTCGAGAAGGGGAAGATGAATCCCATTTAGCTTCCGAAAACATTCCACATATGTTCCCTCGGGTTAAAACCCGGATAACAGGGTGGATAATCTGACCAGCGTGGGAAGGGGGAGGGAGGGTGTCTTACTTTAAAAATTCGTCTGTCTAATTACCTCTATCCGGAGATTCGCAAGTGGTCCTATACGCTTTGTCGTCCATAAATCAAAACCAACTGCAGAAGATGGATCAGGATTCACTTCCCAAATATTTTGTCTCGGGTCAAAGTCTGGATAACAGGATGGACAATCTGATCTGACCAGCGGGGGGGGGGGGCGGACTTTCTAAATTCGTCTGTAAATTATCCCTGTAAGGAAAGCCGTCTATGTTTAAAAACGAAGTGAACGGACTGTTCACGAGCTTGCGAGCTCTTGTTCCATCAATATGTAACTGATTGTATTATAAGCATTATACATAGCTGTGTTTGTGAGTGAGGATTGATAAAAATATGTCGCGTCTAAATTAAATAAACATTTTAAAATACCAGAGACTGTATTTGCTTCTGGAGTTTGATCTTTGAGTAATTCACCGAGTTAAAGAAGAAATCGGGTAGATTTAAAGGGCCTGATATATCGAAACACTTCTGAAGCAAACTTAGATGTAACAACCCCTATCCGGAGATTGGCCCTATAGGCTTTGTTGTCCATAAATAAAAACCAAATGCAGCACCTTTTATAAGGGAAGAAATCCTTTGGAACGTTTTCCAAAGAACGTCCTCCCTATATCTTACAGCAGTCAAAGCGTCTTTCCCAAAGACATGGAAGTTAACGAGCAAGTCCATTATGAGGCTTTTCTATATCATCAAATCATTTTCATATTGGCTTTTTCTCAGATGTTTGAGTATGCTTAGCTGTTTCGTGCTTCCCTTCAGGTTAAAGTACACCTAGAATAAGAGAGAAATATCAACATTGACTCTTCTCTAAACAGAAATGAGCAGAACGTATACAGCAGGTCTTTTTTGCGTATTAACTTCTCTTGTTGTCTTCTAGAAACAGTAAATCCTTGAAACTTGGATTTCTGTGGCCGTAGAAAGTTCAAGAGACAGCTCCCTGTTACTTTTAGCTGTAATGGACAAATATCGATCTTTTAAATTTCATCGAATATTGTAAGGAGAAAAAAAATCCATAAAAGTCGACAATTCGTGCGAAAGAACGAATTGCGGAAGCTGGCACGTGAGCTTGCAAAGCATTTTCCTTTTAAATGCATAGCCTACATTACTATACAACAGACAAAAAATTTGCCTCTTTTAGGAAATAATAGTTTTTACCTTCCTTTAAGTACTTTTTTCCAACCAAATACGTAATTGCGGTTCATGAAAATTAATTTTTTTGATAACACTTTTTTCCTGCAAATATGCTAGAATCTTTTCTTTTAATCTAAATTCTATGAAATTCTAAGCAAAAGTTAATTACTCGTTTATTATTATTTTCCCCCAAAAAAAATATTAGTTTTTATTTCCTTTCCTTTCTTATAAACCGTGAGCTATTTTCTTTCAGAATTTTTCTCAGAAAGCATCTATTTTTTTATGCGAAAAATAAAAAAAAAATTCTGAAACGTCGAAGAAGTTTATAATTTCTGCTTAGACGAAAAAGTAATACACATTTATCTTCGCGCTTTCTGCACTTAATTCTCTATTCAACAGTCACAATTGCAGTCATCCAAATTCCATTAAAAACGACCAAAAAAATATTCAGTTAAAGTAGTTTAAAAAGCATAGCCTCTACCTTACTTTCCTTTATGCACTCCATAAAATAAAATCCATTACCGTTCTTTCAAAGGAAATAAACTCGAAAACTAAATGGAAACGAAACAATATGATGCATTCGGCTCTTCAGTAAATTCTAGAAGTTAATACAGTCTCAGTAATTTATAGTCTTCATTTAAATTGCAGATATGAGTATTCAGTTAGATGTATCGGCAAATGTTTTATTCTTTCTCGAGTGATCAATAAAATATTGTTAAAGTAGTCCTCTGCATTATGCATAAGGAAAGAGTGAGTCGATATATGTCGCAATACTTTTTACCCAAGCGAGTAGGCTCCTTTTTTGCATAAAACTGATCTTTTCTTTCATTTCGATATGGAATTTTCAAATATTTATACAATGCAGTATCATCAATTTGAGCAATACTTGGGAAGAGTTCAAATACTTAACAATAACAACGTATTAAAATAGTCAATTTATACTACTCTTCGAATACCTTTAATGTTTTAAATTGTACATGTCCCAGACTTTCTATAGAATTTCGAAATACATAATTAATAATCGAAAAGGAATTGTTATGAAGAATTCGTATAAAATTATACAGAAACTGCATGAAATGTTCTATAAATATTTAAAATGGGATGTAAAGGAAAATAGTTGAAAATTCCCTGAGATTAAAATACTATAAAATACAATTTATTAAATTGTAATACTTTAGTTTCATTTCAAGCGTTGAAAATCTTTTAAGAGTTTTGCTTATTTTCATCCTTTGAAAATTACCTTAAGTGTCTATTTTTTTGACTGCATAACTCATAACATAATTTAATTAGGATATTATTTAAGTCAACTGTGTGTGTAATATATTTAAATATAATTAATATTAAAGTTAAAAGTACTTTAGAAAATTACTATAATTCAAAAAATTTTCTCAGAACCTTTTCATTCATCTTAATATGAGTCATAAGGTTGATAAATTAAGTGATTTTTAAGGAAGAATATCAACATAATAAAAGTAATTTATTTTGTTTATCATGACTTTATTATTTATTGCGTTACTGTCATTTATTATTTATATATTTCATTATTACATATAATACATTACACATAATTCTGTAAAATAACATCGGTTTTTTTTTTAAAGATTACTAAAAATTTTTGAAGGAATATTTTTGGAATGTTTTGTCATTGATTTGATATTTTAATTGCGTAAAGTAAATTTATTGTAAAAAGTTGTATCACTGTAACGTACTTTACCAGGAATTAATTTTTTTTTCCCCTAAGAGTGCAAAACGTACAATCTAGACCAAAAATAAGGAGCCTACTACTTGTTGTTGTTTCTAATCCCTAGTTGTGCTATCTAAGACTGTATCGACTCCATCAGTCCGTATATATATTAGTCCGTTCAGCTTCATTACACTTTAGCGCAGATCTGTAAAACTTTTAGCCCTTTTTCAAAGGTTAAAGATTTCGAGTGTCCATTGACAAATCCAGATATGCAAGTATGTTGACCTCTATGAACTTCAAAGTGTAGGGCCCCACCAGGGCACTTTCGTGGGTACCAGACATGTTCAGGAGGAATTCTCCAGAGATGCCTTAGCCCAGGGGTACTCAACCTTTTTTCTGCTGGGCCGCATACATATGTCAACCATTTCACGTGGGCCGCATACATTTCAGCTATGTCACGCAACATGAGATTAAACCGGGGGAGGGTAGAAATGCTTAAGACCAAGATAACATTGGAAATTTAAAATATGGAAAATTGATCAAAATATTATAACTCCTGTTTTGCTTTTTTTTAATTATTATTTTTTGATATTCTTTATTGTAGTCACTAACACTAAATTAAAAAAAAAATCTAAGAAACACTCCTTCGCAATTTTGCATCAGTAAACGGTTTCATATCATTACCAATAATATAATAAACTTAGGATGTGTGTCTTTGTTACTACTAAGACATTACCTCTGATGAAACACTTTGTTGTTATCCAAAGTATATTCAATAAAGAATATTTATCACCTCTTGAAAGAGGAAAAATGCCATTAAATAATTCCTGTTTATTGGTATTTTTAAAATACAGCACTTTCGTGACAAATCAAACAAGTACTGATATATGTTTGCTTTTCACTACAAAACAGTCAACCTCCAAAGCAACCATCCTCGCTTGCAAGATATGAAAGAATGTTCAAAATTAGTTCCCCCCATAAAATTGCCGCTACTCCACGTTGTGTTATCACTAACCATAACCATTATAAATAGGAAAAGAATATCAACTCGCAGCCGTACAACACCGACAGCAAAAAAACAAAATTAATATATTTGATTTCTTGTCAAAGAATTTCCCACCAAATATTTAATGCAATGTTCTTAAATAAGTGAATTTCTCAGAGCAATGGACCCTGACCGGGTGACTTAAAAAGGCCCGGTGGGCCGCAGGTTGAGTATCGCTGCCTTAGCATTTTCTTGCAATCTGAGAAATTCTTGCTGAAAGTAGAAGGTAAATCAGGCCGGGAAATGTCCAAAGAGGTAGTCTTTGCCAGTGAGTTTGCTATCTCGTAACCAGTAATCCCGACATGGGATGGAATCCATTGAATATGGAATTCAAAAGTTGGAAGATAATTTGTCGATTAACCTTAAGATAGATATACGGACTCTGTCACCAACCTTCTTCCAGTTACTTAAATGTTGGATAGAGAGGAACGGCTATCAGTCAATATCCAATTTCTTTTTAAAATCAGGATCAGCAAGACTGTCAGCATAGTTAAGATAATTTTCAAAGGCAATTAGTTCTGATTTGGAAACAGAACAGCCGCTGGCGTAGCTAATTCTGAGTGGGCCCAGTATCGGAATTCTTTCAGAGCCTTCTTTAGATATAAGAATCTTTTTGGTGGGACTGTAGTTACACATGTTGGAGGCCTCGTATCAATGATACGGCGATAGCTACGCCCCGGAGAACAGCCTACTACTTAAGGTATCCGACTATGTTCGGAACCATGATTATGAAAAATCGTATAAATGGATAATATTTATGATACTTAGTGTCACTTAGATTGGAAATTGTGTATCAAATTGTTTTAAGAATAGTATTGCAATAAAAAATTATTTAAGTACAACATTTTGACAAAAAATGAACATAGAATGACCCATTTTCAAAATATTCTCCTTTTGTGAGAAATGCTTCTATTGTAATAATATTTTGCCTGTACAGGTATAGCTCAGACCTCTGTACAGAGGCTCAACTAGAATTTTTGAAATACATAACTTAGAAGTGGGTTTATCCATATTTTACGACAACAGAGGGGAGAAATTTTAAGAAAAAAACGCCGATAATTATATTTCAATGGGTTGTAACTTAGAAAATAATGTGAATGTTTCAAAAATCATAGTTGAGCCTCTGAACAGAGGTTTGAGCTATATGCAGTCAAAATATTATTATAATAGAAGCATTTTTCACAAAAGGAGAACATTTTGAAAAAATGTTATTCTTATTTTTTAGCCGAAAAATTGTATTTAAATAATTTTTCTTTCTCAAAATGTCCTTATAAAACAAATTTATACATGTATTCTAATCTAAGTGACACTAAATATCATGAAACTTATCCATTAGATTCCGAACATAGTTGGATATCTTGAAGGACACTTAGCTATCACTTGCAATTAACTACAGATTTTCTAATAAATTCTAAATTTTGAAGAACGTTACTTTCAAATTATTTATTAAATTCCTATTTTTCAGCAACCTTAATTGATTCCCTGTTATAATCTGCCAAATTTCTATCTCTTATTATTTACCTAAGGTAAATTTTCAGAAAGGATGTGCATAAAAAACATGAACTGAACTTACATCATTTGACTACTAGTACTTCTTTTAAAGCTCTTTAAAAAATTGACATAATTTCTTGAATGCTGTTTTATTATATAAACGTAATTTTTGTAGCTTTATTTAACAAGAAATATTTTTGTAATGAAAGGATTTCTCTAAATTAGGCAAGACTTTTTAAAGAATATTAATGCATTTTGAAAAGTGTAGTTGTTATTCCGTAAAAGTATCTAGTTAGTTACTAATTTTTTATTTATAAAACTTTAACTATGTTTTAGTTTCAAATCAACTTAAACTGAAGAATCTAAGGGCCCTTATAGTGATTATGATTAAGTTACTTTGGCAAGATATAAAAGTAAAAAAAGTTAAAACATAAATAAATAATTTATAGCATCCTGATAAGTACCTACTTAATTAAAAATGTCTGAAGAGTACTCTTTAAAGTAGGGCATAGATATTTAAACTGGATGATGCCTCCTCAGTGCGACTCTGATTTTTTGAACGAATTTTTTCCCAGTTTTTAAAAAATTTAGCGAAATAGTTGATGTACAAGTAATAAAGCTTCGTTGTCTAATCATTTTTCGATAGCAAATGGCTTGAAAATAGTGATTGATATGCAAAACGTTAAACATTTTTAAGGTTTTAAGATTTATTTACCGTAACTATCCCATTATTGAAAATCATTAAGGTTTTCTTTGTGGACAGCGATATATTTGTAAAGCGATAAGGGTACTTTTAAAGATTCATTTGTATCAACCATAACATTGTAGCAATCCCTTATTTACATATTACTTTGTTTCCAGAAATAATGATTGAGAGAAAAGAAGTTATTGACTTGAATTAAAATATATTAAATGATAATTAAATTAATTAAAAATAAATGAATATAAATTTTTCATATTTTGGGAACTTTTTGTTTCTAGTTTCTTCTGAAACTAATGATTTACATAAGATGCCTTTTTAATCAAATTGGAGAATATTTTCCATTATTTTCAAGTTCATGTGGTTTCTGTCATTCAAGTAAATTACCGTTTTTGGAGCATTATTTACTAATAATCATTTTAAATATGAAAAAAAATGCTTTGCATCATTTCATGAGTTTTAATATTGAAAAATTGAATTATTTTAACGACTTATATCCGACCTTGGAGGATAAGGCTTACCAATGTTGAACCGTTAAGATTTAAAAATGCATGTAAGTGTGTCAGAATGACAACAAACATGGATTCTCTTAAACGATAATTAGTTGTTTTAATGCATACCATGTATTGACATTTTTAAAGAACAAAAGTTTTTTTTGGTCAACTTACACAGACTGGGCATCTCGCGTCGTGTTTTTAGTACGACTGGTCGTCATTTTGAAGTGGAAGGGAAGCAGCGCCATCTTGCTGATAATGATATTTGTTACATCATAAAATTTTTGTGGCAGACTCTTGCTAGAAATACATGCTCTGGAGAATTTTATAAGTTGCTTAATAATCTTCTCAATACTTACGAACAATGTTTCCGGTTTTTTTTTCTACCTTAATCAATAGAATTTCTCAGTTTTTTTTTAAAGTATAATTTGTGTGGTTTTATCTTCTTTCGTCTTGTTAGCACAAATAACATACATCTTATAACAATATAAGTATAACAATATTTCTTCAAATTTGATGTTGAAGTTTTTTCTATACAATTCCCCATTTTTATGATTCCGAGCTCAAATATATTTAAATGTAATATATGTAATATTGCTTCTTGTTTTTATTACCTATTTGGAACAACAAATATAACCGTACTTTAAACCTACTGAATTTAATTTACATACTACAGAATTATATAAATTACTTTCCATGCAATACAATGTCAGTTCATACGAATCGACGCGTTTCAATAAAGTTGTTCAAGCATAATTCTCATTATAAAACTCTCTAACAGTGTAAAGTATATCTTTTCATATAAAATGGAGCTTTGATAAGACGGGAACTAATTAATTTTACAATTTATTATTAATTTATTAATGCAGAATATTGAAAGCATCTGATGCAGATTTACGAAAGATGGATAGAAGGCAATGTATATACATATCATTAATTAAGGAGCATATAACATATATTGCCTTTCAAATTCACGTGAATCTGATTCTAAGCCAAACTACAAATGCAGAAATCCTTGTATAAAGATACTTGTTAATTTTTGGGATGTGTGATATAATGAGAATGAAGTACTTTTGAACTATACAGTTGTTTTAACGGAATTAATTTAAATATCCAGCATATATATATTGCGAAAAGGGTGAAGGTTTTTAATAATGCTTTGTTCTTTGATTAAACTATAAATCTTCATATTCAATGTTTTCAAATCTGTCTAATGTACTACTAAATATAATAAAAGAGGACTTGTTTTCCAAATTAAAATACTTTGTATTATTTGATATCAAATTTAATCAGTAACGAGACGAATTTCTGTTTTTATCGACAAGAGGCCTGGCGAGGAACATGTTCCTTTTCGCAGATTTAATATTATTCAAATGAAAAGAATAACTAATGAAACACATAATAATGATAATCAATAATAGTATAAGACTCGCGCTTGAATAAATGAATAAAGAAATCAAATTAAGAAGATATGTAAAATTGGTGAATTTATCAAGAAATAAAGCATACTCTTTCGACTGTTTTAAGATTCTAAATATAATTTATTTTCTAACTGTTCTTGGACCCAATAATTCCAAGCTAAACTAAACTTAGTGGCCGAACAGCCCATGATCTACTGGACGCATCTCGGCTTTCATACCTTGAGTACTGAGATGCATGATCAGATGTTCCAGTTAGCTGGTCAGTCTGACGGGAAACCCCCAGTGTTTCGTTCACTAGCACACATGCTCGGTATTCATTTCAACGATCCACTGAAGGGATGAAAGGGTGAGTCGACCTTGCCCGAACCTGTAGCGTGGAAGCGTGGTACGCTACCGCTCAGTTACTGAGCTTCTCCTGAATAATTTACATAAATAAAAAATACCAATCTGCAAATAAAAATATTTAACTTTCTAGGAGGGTTTAATTTCAACTTATAAGAAGTTTAAGAGATTTCTTTATAAATTATATTTTTGGAAATCAAGTACACACACACATTACTGGTAAAAGAAGACTTGAGAGGGGATCCAAGTGAATCAAATAAATACTTTATATATATGATGATGATATATATAAATGTATTAATTCCCTCTAGCATCCTTTTTGTTAACTCGTTTTGCTAATATCTAAACAAGTTTTAATTCTTTGGCTCGAAAATAACACTTTAATCTTAATCGTAATCAACTAGTCCTAAATCCCTGTCCCACCCATTCTATCCAATCAGAACTACTATTACATAATAGTCACGCGCTTGTCACTACCGGTATAAAAGCGAAAATCTTGTGTGAAAGCTCTCTTTATCTGCCGGCCTTCATCATGTAATCGTCGCCGTTTGCTTTTTTGTCTCAGCCTCGTCCAAGTAAAAATATAAATAGCTGCAGTTCTCTTTGTCTTTGTGTGTTCGTATGGTTTTGTATTGTCGTAACGCCGATGATGCGTCATGTCAATATAAAAATATATTTCATTTGAAAGAGTTATTAATAACGAAAATAACTTCAAAAATTCACTGCTTACTAGACATTTTCCTATCTTGATTCGATTATTTATTAACATAGCACTTTGAAACTACGCAGAAGCTATTGACAAGGGGCCTCGTGATTTTGATCCACGGTCAAGTAAAGGGGATGACACCTGAATTGGTGACCCATTTTTCGAATATCTCCTCGCCTCAGCAATTTTTCAAGGCTTTTTTTATGTTTGTGTGTGCGTGTTTGTATTGTTTCCTGAAGTTTTGGGAGGACCCATTGGTAGCTTTAACCCTTTATGTTTCACTACCCTTAAAAGTTGAAATTTCAAAAAAAAAAGAAAAAGATATAGTTAGAGACAATCTATTTAAGCGTAAAAGAGTACACAAATAAATTTTTGTGAGCATTGCATGTACCATTTTGATTCTGTAGGTGATTGAACACCTAAATTTTTCGATGATTGCTCACGTGTTTTACGTATAAAATATTAAAAACTATACGGAATAAATAATTTTGAGTATAGCCAACAAGATAAAATATAATTTTTTTTTGTCAAGTTATTTTTTAAGTACAAAAAAATTATACGCAAAGTTTGTTACAAACCCAGAGATTTATTAAGACCAGAGGTAAAATATTACCAAAAAAAAAATTGCTATATTTTATATATTTTGCTTTGATCTTTGATTATAAAAGATAGTGCAAAGTAAATTGTAAATGTATTTTTATTCATTTATAGTGGAATTCAACGGTTTGAGTAACTAGTGAATTCAGGTTTCCATGAACAAGAACGCAGTAACGCAAAGTTTTTAGTCCTCTGAGAGAGCTTGATCCTTCCGAGTACATAAATAAATCTTCCACGCCACACCAACGTGAGGACTAAGTCTCGAGCATCTGTGACTCTGTCGCGCGGCCCGAAAGTCGCAGCGGTGAGAAGGTCCGAGGAAGATGCAGACATGATCATAAATGACTAATTTTATTTAATCTTTAACACTTAACGAAATCTTTAACTTTCTAACTTCACTCTCTGAGCAATAAGAAATCCTAACCCTTAATCAGATAACTAAATTATGGAAAGTACTTATCTTGATTAACGCTCCTTGTATGATCTTGCTGCCTGTTGCTTGTTTAGCTCCAAGTCTGGTTTCTTAACCACTTTCTGATGAATTCTCCGTCAAATATTAATCTGTAAATACGCGACCACCAGCGCGACCACCACTCGCTGCTTGCTAACACTTGGATTTCAACTTAACGATCAATTCTTAACCATAATCTCGCAAACTCAACGACTGGCTCTTAAACAGTAGTTAAATTTGCATAAAATCAAGTTTTCTCTACGGAAAGCGGTTTTTAAACTAAAACAACAGTTAAAGAATATTTTCCCCAAGAAGATTAGTAGAAGACCAGAATAGAACCCGTTACACACCTCTATACTGCATATGTTTAAGGACGCCCATCAGTGGCGCACACAAGGGGGGGTCCTGGGGGTCCGGAACCCCCTCCCCCAAAGCCCTTGATTTTTTTTTTCCGATTGATTACAGTTTTAAGTATATAGCACGAAAAATTTAATTAAGTATTTGTTATTAATGATTAATTTTATTAATTAATGCTAATTATTTACTCAATAATTAGTTTTTTACTGTGTTTTGTTCCCGAAAATCGACAAAATCAAAAGAAGCATGATACAAGAATAATGAACTTTCGACCCCGGACCCCCCCTTGAAAAATTCCTGTGTGCGTTACTGACACTCAGTATTACCCTAAATTATTAGTTTAAATATCCAGCATTGTGCGAAGTGGTTAAATATTTGTAAAAATACTTTGTATAATTTAATTTTTATAATTCATTAATTAACTAATTAAATTCTAATACTCTAACATTATTTTGAATAGTTTTAAAAAAATCGATGAAGTATTCACCATTTATCTTAAGCATTTCTGATTATTATTATTTATTCTGGGATTATTGTATTGCTTGAAATAACCTAATCATATTTTAAAGTGATATTTATTTCTTTTAAAGTATTTATTGGGTCATTATTATTCATTCTCGGATTATTGTAATCCTAGATATGGCCAAAGGGAAATATCCATATTTCTCTCAAAACGCTTATAAAAAAGACGATTTACAGACTTCCAGACTCTGTTACAAATTATGAGAAAATCACATGGGTTTAGACTTTAAAAAATAAGGCAATATCTCATTTTGAGGTCTTAGATATCGTTACCCACGACAATATCTTTCTACTAACAAGAACACATTCTTCCATTTCTACAAATTAAAAAAAAATCCTTTTTTTTTGTAATCTAGCTAAAAAACACTTAACAGCCGATTTCCAACATTTTTTAAGAAAGAGGAGGCTCATTAATGAGGCACACTCCAAGTGTTCTATGGTTCTGAGATCATATTTCTGATAAAGAAGACTATCATCCGTCACCAAATGTGGTAAGTTAACGAAGAAGCAGATCGTTAAATGAACCAGATGTATGTTGACGAAGTGCCTCAAAAGAGGACGGTGAACCCTCCTAAATCTCAACATCAACGTATCCTATCTTTCGTTAAGTTAAGAACATTTTAGAAAATATCAGAGATAAGTAAGAATTTTTCTTAGTGTTCTTCATGCTAGCAAAGTTTGATAAGAATGGACTATTACTGGTTCCAATCTGAGCAATAAAACAAATTTACTTCCATTCCAAATAAATAATGCATGTAATGTTATTTTTTTTATTTGATGCTTTTTCAAAACAGAGAAATTTGATGTTGGAAAAAAAATTTCGTCATTAAAGTTATTTATTTTTATTTTCTCTGGGTTGCAACCGATGTTTCAAACCAGGTAATCTGATTCTTAATTGAATCGAATTTGTGTTTTAGTTTAAAAAAATTATCTACAATTATCTTAAAAAATAATTAACTCTCATATTGTATTACTAAGAAATGACTGTACCTGCAATATTTACTTATGATATTTTTAAATTAGTTACAAAATTATATGTATTACAGCTGCGTTAAATTAAAGTTTTCAATTATTTCTTGCACTTTATGTTCATGCTAATACCAGAACTTCTACAATCGACTGCTGTTGTTATACTTTGTGATTAGATTTTTTTCCTATTATAAGTTTCTATGATGCGATATGTTAGAAATTTTTAACTCTAAATTTGATAAAAGTAAGAAATGGATTTTTGAAAAGAGGGAAAGTGTGCACAAGTAATACATAAAATATTTTTCCACATCAAAAAATATTTTTGTAACTTTCAGTAATGCAATATATGATCACCTTATACTAAAAATATTTTTGTGACATTCAGTAATGCAATATATATATATGTTCACCTTATACTAAAAAATATTTTTGTGACATTCAGTAATGCAATGTTCACCTTATACTAAAAAGTATTTTTGTGACATTCAGTAATGCAATGATCACCTTATACTATTTGGAGAACAAAATGATGCATGAGGCGATTTCGGAGAAAGGCATAAGAAATCAAACATTCGACTCTTTTGAAACAATGCTGATCACAGGCTCGGGATAAGTACTTGGCTACAGTATCCAATGTGAAGCTTTCGGACGATACATTTAAAGATCCACCTTGCACTGAAGATTCATTTCAAATATTTTTTTATGACCTAATGTATATTAGCTTATTAGGAAGCTTAGCTTCGTGTAACTAATTATATTTTCTTCTAAATCCATACCACAAACAGTAGTGCAACGGTAAATATTAGGGCTCCTCTGCGAAGTCAGGTTTGGGGCCCGAAGCCGTACTTGGGGACAGTCAGACTTTGGGCTTCCCATAGTGGGGATTGCAGGGGTGTACATTACACCACTAATCACAAAGCCATTCCACTTGAAAATGAGATAAAACTTTTTTGAAATATATTAAACAAATCGTCCATGTCCATAAAATATTTAATCTGTTGCGCTCACTTATTTATATTTCAGTTTCCGATTTTATCTGCGTAGAATTGAAAACATGACAGTACAGTTAATCATTAGTTTTAAACAAATCACAAGATTATATCCCATTATTTCTCACTTTATAGAAAGTTAACCACGCCTGGTATTATTTTTTAAAGGAAATTTTTATTATATTTACAAGCTTAGCATTAACATTAATTTTATGTTAGTTTTTAAATTATTTTATTTTATATATACAAATAAAAACAAAGTAATTTTTACCTCAATAATTTTGATGAGGATGTAAAGGAATAAATGTCGAAGGAACTTTGTTGTGCATTCGGGTTTTGCCTTTGGATCATAATACAGCAAATGAACACTTAGTCCCTGAAAGCCCTTAACCACAGCAAATATTTTAAAGACCTGGAAATACCCAGTGAACCAATTGCTGATAGAGTTGTACCACAACATTTAGTACAGTAGCAACTGAAATCAATTTTGGACTACAAACCGGTTGCTTTCGAACATCTAATCATCCTATTTCAATTTGCCTAGCCTGCCCTGACTTTAACACATTCATTTCTAGGAGGATCCTCGGAAAACGCATCCCCTTCGGCTTAAAGATCGAGCCGACTCCTCCGGAAAACAGAACCCGGTAAGATCAAACACCCCAGGAAATGTCATTCGATTTTGAGTCCAGTCGTTCGCAACATTCGAGAGAATGCGTTTCGATTCCTTTAATTAGAAGGGATGGTACCATGAGGGGGAGGGGCGTTAATGAAATTCGGTTAGATCGTCGGTACCCCCTACCTAACTCCTAAAACGAAACTTTGCCCGTTATTATGAACCGTTAATGCTTTGATTAATTTGCTTCGCAATAATGAAGCCGTGCCGGACAAAATGAATCTGGAAGATGAAATGAGTTTGTCTCAAGTGTGTTGAAGTTTTGGGGTTTGAGTGGACTGAATGTGAATGTGTGTGTAAAATGACAGGAATGGAAGCTTATTAAGATATTCTTGTGCTGTGATGTGTCGCACGTTATGAAAAGCTGTCTCGTTCATCGCAAGATTTGAGGTTATTAAGTTCTGAATGGAGGAGCAAATGTAAAGTAAGCTGTCAGTCAATCCAGTCAACCGTCTCTTAATGGTGCTTCATATAGTTTCTTGTGCTAGTTTTTTTTATTTTCAGTACATGGTCAGCTCAATTTGGTACAAAAATTTATCTTATATTGTTTGTTCATTTTAGAAATGGTTCAAGTAAATTAATCACTGTCACACACACATGGGATTACTCATTGTGAGTTGCTGTAATTTCCGTGGTTTCATCTGCACGTATTCCACCTATTGAGTTTACTAAAATATTTTATTGTAAGTTCTCATACTCGCGTGGTATTACATAATGTTTTATGTATAGTTCCTCTCACGACCTTGTAATGTTTTGGTAATCAAAATTCTCATTAATTAAAAAAATTCTACTTTTCGCTTTGCAAATAAGGTAGCGTAGCGTTTATGGCCTAAAACGTATGGCCACCTGTCATGATTTCGAGCAAAAAAAAAAAGTAGTTTAAAAAAAACATTTTTTTTCTTTTTAAAAAAAATTTGTTTGTTTAATATGCGCAAAGTATTTCATTCTCGTAACGTTTTGGGTGTTTTAAATGGAACTTTTATTCCAAAAGAAGAAAAAAAGGCCACCTTCCGTTTTGCCGGCGCAAATCTCGCCAAGGATAGTTTATTGGCGACAAAACACAATATAAACATAATAAAATGTTAATGAATGTTAGTTCTCGTTTGGTTTTTCATCCATTTTTGAAATATTATGAAAAATACGTTACTGATAAGAAAAGACCGCGACTTGTTTTGAAAAAGGAAGTGGTAAAAGGTTACTAGTGGGAATATTCCGTTTGGAGTTGGTTGTATTATTTTTGGCGACTGGATCGCCTGCTCCGACGAAACTGAAAAGTACCCAAAAAAGTCACATAAGTCCTTGAAAGTAAGTTTCAGAATCCGAGTTTCCGAATAGTTCAGAAAATTTTCCTTCACTCATTGAGGTGTCTGAGTGTATATAATCATCATGTAACGAGTTTTTTTTTTGTCCAGTGTAGGAAACATAGCTCGACGAGCACATGTCGTATACAAATTTCTCTTCCTGATCCTTTTCCAAACAAAAAAGAGCGATGAAAATATGATTAGCATACATATTGCACAAGCAAACAAATGAAGGGAAAAAATGTGCTACCTTCTGATAGGATTATCGGAAATAAAACTATTGTCGTTGGTGTTTTATCTCACAGCAGCTTTATTGGAAAATATTTTATTCATTTTAATAACTTGGTAATAGGCTTGTCTTCATGTGACATGTTTGAAAATTACAAGATTTTTTTTTTTTTTTTAAATCGGCTTTTATACGGATTTCGAATTTGGGATAAATTTTTCAACAAAAAACACACTCTCGACTTATACACAGATTGGCTTATATTCGGAAATATACAGGGTGTTGTCGAATTCGACCGACACATTCAGAAAGTTGTTAGTGGGCAGCATGGGGAAGACAAATTACCAGAGAACAGGGGTCGCAAACCACGTTTAGTCGGTGAAAATTGAGATAAAAGTACGATATCCAGAAGAGGGGAGTGGCCAAACGAATGTAGGGATTAGAAGCGCCTTAACAGGTTTGAAGAAACCTGCACATGTACACAAATTTACCACTTCAACTGAGAAGTAGGATACTGTAGAAAGTACTGGTCACTGCGCACGAGAACGTGTGGTTCACGCGTAATGGTACACCAGCACATTTTTCGATTGCGGTGTATAACCACGTCCATGCTACATATCCCGGAAAGTGCATTCGTTACGGAGGACCAGTGGCTTGGTCTCTACGCTCCCTGGACCTCAATCCCTTCAAATTCTTCTGCGGCCACCTGAAAGAGCTTGTGTATGAGACACCGGTTGATACAGTTAAGGACTTCCTGGCACGGATCGTTGTTGCTTTAGCTGACATCGCCAGCACACCAGATTTGTTTAAATGTGTCTGACAGTCCTTCGTCTGCTGATGTGGCTGTTATCTGACCTACGCAGCCGTAACTTCGAATAATTCCTGGGACAATTACTTGTCGTTGCATTTCCGAGCTTTGATGCATTGTTCGAATTGTGAACGTGCTTTACGTCTAATAAAAGTCTTTCTTATCTCTTATAGCCTCTTTTTTCCCCCCTTAGAAACCCTACATACTGTTTTTACAACTTACTCAGACTAAACGCGGTTTTGCGACCCCTTGTTCTATGCAGATTTGACGTCCCTATGCTGCCTACTATCAAGACTTTGAATTTGTCTGTCGAATTCGGCAACACCCTGTGTATATGGCACTCGTAAATATTTATTATAAATTTAAACTTTGCGAAGGGGTTAAAAAAAACTTTCATGTTGACAAGCTTCGTTTTACTATCAATTTTTTTGATAACTAAATAAAACATTATGTAAGCATTTAAAAATAAACTTGTGAATTCTTTGCCTAGATATCTGCAGTTTATGTATACACACATGTGAATGTGTATAATTGTTGTTGAATAGAATTATTTTAGCGAATGCAAGAATGATAAAGGATATGAAGATATACAGAAATATACCTTTATTTATACCTGGATTCTCCTAATCATTTTGATCAAATCAGAATGGCAGATTTCATGATGCAAGTGATTAATAGTTATGGCGATTTACTTAAGGATTATCAGTTTTAGGCGGAACTCGGATGATTTCGTATTCATTTGTTTTGCTATATTTCTAATGATTTCGAATGTTTCCATTTTTCAAATCCCTCTAAATTGGCAATGGATGCAAGTAATTCTTTATAGAATAAAAGAATAATTACTGATTGACGTTCACAGTTTTCGAAATTGAAACGTCTGTTTTTTTGCCACCAAAAAAGTTATTTGTTCCATTCATAAGAATAATGAATGGGACAAATAACTATTTTGGTGCTATCCAGGAATTCAAAACGTAAATTTTCAGTCCCTGATTTCACAAAATTTATCTTGTGACGCAAATTCAATAAATGCACACACAGTTACTGTTATATTTTGTAAACATGTTTCATCATCAGAATATTTATTCTATTGCATACGTATTCTGCGAAAAGGATAGTTTTAACAAATGTATCCCTCATTTGTTACTCACTAAAATGGGTAATATCAGCAAATCATTTGTAGCGAGATAACTTTTATAATAAATTACCCTTTAAATAATAATATATATGATCTTATACATAAACGTGCATTGCTCAATTTATCTATTGTTGTCTCTTTAGAAATATGTTACTAAGAATAATTCACTATTGCGTGTTTCAATCTCATTTCTCATTCAATTACTGTGTAGCGTTATTCTATAGCTTGTTTACTACAATGCGACTGAATGATAGACGTTATACTGGATTAAATAATGTGATATGATAACTACACTTTTGTAAATAAAATATCAATTAATTCACTACAATATATCACTTTAAGTAAGCTGACCAATTTGTTTACAATGAAAAAGAATACGAAAAATATAAGAAAAAATTACTATATGAGACATTTTATTAATTCAAACAAAAACATACTAATTCCGCTTACATCGATTTTAATTATTTAAAAGAAGTATTTTTCCATTGAATGATTGTTTTTTGTCCATATATCATTTCCTAATATATCGAAAATTTCGGAACAAGAGATATCCTTCATATTAAACTTTACGCTAAGTGCTACAGCTGTAAAGTATCAACAGTCAATCTTGATTTCTCACTTGTCTAAAAATCATTACCAATTAAAAAAAAACCTTTCAACTGCTGCATTCATTCCGAGGCAGCATAACGTAAATTCAACACGAATAACTAAATTTTCATATGGAACGTGTTCATGTTTGAATTGGTTAAACATTTCCACCCATATTTTATTTTCATTATGTTGATTTTCCCATTGAATCTCATTTCCCATTGATAATCAGAATTTATTTCTACATTCAGATTTCTAATTTCTTCTAATTGACAATTGTCATCGATTTTAATATCAGGCATTTCTTTCGATAAAAACTCAACACAATTTTCTATATCTGCCCAATTTAATTTCGATGAAATCAAAAAATAATATTGAGAACTGTTATTTTCCTGTGATATTTGTTTCAGACCATTCTTCGACATATTGGAAACATGTTTGGTAAAAGTTCTGCACTTTTATGATAAGCCTTTCGGTTATGCCCAGATTTCATTTTTTCTAAGTTACGCAATTTTATTTTTATTATTAAAAGAAATAAATTTTTCTTCAATTTGTAATTTGTTTGAAGGAGAAAATCGTTCAAAATAAGACTAATTTCTGCAGCTGAAATATGTCCGCCACCAATCGTTAAATCTTTTTGTGGAAGATAGATGTCTGATTATGTTCAAAACACATTAATATCTCGACAATTCATATTGTACCGGCACATGACAAGTAACAGTTCTGCTGGACATCTCGAAAAACGGAGATTAACAGGTTAGTTTTAAAATATTGAAAAGTAGGACAAGTCGGAAGAAACTGTTCGAGGAAGGACAGAACCATACAAGTAGGACTGTCCTAACTAAAGGAACACAATTGATTACATTAAATTTCAAATTCATTATAACAGTTCCATATATTTAGAGAGAGAGAGATTGGGAGATAAAGTTAATATGCACACACTTGTGTTTTCTATACTATACCACACCATATCGTACTATACTATACTTATTATGACAATTATTTGGGTATTAATCTTTTCTGCATTGTTATTATATAAAAGTTCCATTTTCTGTTTTAATTTTGCTATTATATTGGACTTTAAAATATTCGGACTTAAAAAGAGCGTATTCCCGATTCCTACTTCCCACATGCTCAAAACAAATTACGTGATTCTTTCTTATTTATTACTTATTATTATTCTAAATTATGAATAGGTATTTATTCTCAAATATTTGAAAAATATTTTATTTTCAATACCATGCGTTAGATATAAATACAAAATCAAAAACAGAATTCTGTTCAAATATTTAAATGGCGAACCGTAAAACCCCATTCAAGAATTTGACAATATTCCGTGATACATACCAATAAAATATATCCAACATTTCTTTAAAAACGTGAGCCAAGTTTTATATATTGGAAACTTTTTTTGAATTTTAAACCTTGACTGAAATCAATCGATGGTGAAAATGCATTTCAATACTCCATTTGACAGCGAATCTTTGCAGAAATATTCTTCCGATAAGCCGTTACTGCTCTGGTGGTCTGCATACGTCAAAAAAAAATTCAAAACCCACTGCACTCGGGGAAAAAAAAAACTATTAGAAACATGTTCTCCGTCAGTTTTTTTTCATCCACTACAACAACCCGCCTGCATTCACTCTGCGTAAGTTTATATTACAGTAAATATTTGCCTTCAAGTTTGACAGACGAGATCCATACCTTATCATCTGGGACTCCAGCTCTTTTCAGTCACCCCTGATCTGTTTTTCATCTGCTTCGTCTCAATCGTCACGATGGTCTCGTGTTCCAAATCCCCCGAAAACCCTTCACTCAGAACCTGAACAGAAGGCCATTTTATGTTCCAAAGAAGCTGTCAAACATTGAAAGCGCTGATGACTGGTAAATAGGGGAGCGTTAGGCATTGAAGCAGTCCTGGGTGAATCTATTTCCTGTCTATGTCTGCTATGATAGAACGAGCGGGGACGGTCAAGAAACTCAGAAATCTGTTTTTTACTTAAAATAGTGGTCAAAATGTATGGGCCTTTCATCACAAAATCAGATTTTATTAAACTTTTCTGTAATTATACTAAAATTACAATTAAAGATGGGAAATGAACAGTGAAAATCGTTTAACACAAAATTGTCAGGACTGAAATATTTTTTCGTGTTAAGGTATCCGACTACATTCGGAACCGTGATTTTAAAAAAGCATATAAATGGATAATATTTATGATATTTAGTGTCACTTAGATTAGAAAATGTATATAAAATTGTCTTAAGAATAGTATTACAATAAAAAATTATTTAAGTACAATATTTTAACAAAAAATGACATAGAATGACCCATTTTCAAAATATTCTCCTTTTGAAAAAAAATGCTTCTATTATAGTAATATTTTGCCTGTATAAAGCTCAAACCTCTGTACAGAGGCTGAACTAGAATTTTTGAAATGTATAACTTAGAAGTGGGTTTATCCGTGTTTTACGACAACAGAGGGGAGAAATTTTAAGAAAAAAACGCCGATCATTATTTCAATGGGTTGTAACTCTGAAAATAATGTGGATTTTTCAAAAATCATAGTTGAACTTCTGTACAAATATTTCAAAATATTATTATAATAGAAGCATTTTTCACAAAAGGAGAACATTTTGAAAAAAGGTTATTCTAAGTTAATTTTTAGCCGTAGTATATATTGTATTTAAATAATTTTTTTTTTGTCAAAATGTCTTTAAAACAGTTTTATACATGCATTCATTTTCATAGTGTTCTTCATTTCGGATGATGTGGGAAAAGGAGTTGCGTTATTCATTTCATTTTCATCGTCCGAATCTGCATCAATGACCTTTTTAAAGCTTTGAACTAACTCCAAAAAGTCTTTGCCTAATGCAACGAATTCTTCCAATGATATAGTAGGACATTCCAATAATACAGAATTTTTCTCAAACGTTTCATAAAGTGTCGACTTAGTTTCATTATCCTCCTTCTCCGAGAAGGGAAATATTTTCGTCTTAAGCGATTTTCGTTTCGCGTTAAGAGAAAAAATGCGCGAAAGTACATTTGAGTTTGTCGTGACCATTGTATTATTTCGCGTTAACTGATATTTCGTCTGAAGCGTTTTCGCGTTAAACGTTTTCACAATTTTTTTTTAAATGATTGAAGGCAAAAGTTCAAATACTATAATTATCGAAAATAATTCATTCCATTCAGAGTTATGTGAGGAAATGTGCGTACATTCGCTTAAGGTATCCGATTACGTTTGGAACCGTGATTTTAAAAAAGGTGCATAAATGGATAATTTTCATGATATTTAGTGCCACTTTGATTAGAACACATGTATAAAACTGTTTTAAGGACATTTTGACAAAAAAAAAAAATTATTTAAGTACAAAATTTCGGCAAAAAAATAACTTAGAATAACCTTTTTTTTTTCAAAATGTTCTCCTTTTGTGAAAAATGCTTCTATTGCAACAATATTTTGTCTGTATATAGCTCAGACCTCTGTACAGAGGCTCAACTATGATTTTTGAAAAATTCACATTATTTTCAGAGTTACAACCATTTGAAATAATTATCGGCGTTTTTTTCTTAAAATTTCTCCCCTCTGTTGTCGTAAAACATAGATAAACCCACCTCTATGTGTCTGTATAGAGGTCTGAGCTATATACAGGCAAAATATTATTATAATAGAAGTATTTTTCACAAAAGGAGAATATTTTGAAAATGGGACATTCTATGTTCATTTTTTTGTCAAAATATTGTACTTAAATAATTTTTTATTGTAATACTATTCTTAAAACAATTTTATATACATTTTCTAATCTAAGTGACACTAAATATTATAAATATTTTCCATTTATACGCTTTTGCAAAATCACGATTCCGAACGTAATTGGATACCTTAAAACCGATTGAAATATTATATAATCAAACAACAAATAATATATGAGGGAAGGGAAAGGGTATACAGTAACTTTAAAAATTGTACGATACACCTTACGTAATTTGTATTCACGATAACATTTTACGATTAAGTGAAAGCTTATAAGTTCAATGTATACATGCATAAATCCAAGTATAAATTTGAATAATGAGATTTAAAAAGAAACATTCCCTATATGCTCATTATCGTATTCAAATATTTGAATGACTGGTTTGTTAAACTAATGAATCCTTTAAGCATTGAAAAATGTAATTTTCTGCAAGATAGTTTGTATCACTCAATTAAACTATCAGCATTAAAGAAGGAAATCTAAATGATCATGTGAAAGAGTTTTAAAATATTCATTGAAAATATAAAATAGCATCCGTTATGTTCAACATACATCAGTATTACATCTAGAATAGTATATTCGCAAATTTTTGAACTCCCACTCGACACAAAATTAGAAACCGGTTCTGCTAAATTGGATGAATCCCACTACTACATAATCGCATTATATTTTTCTACATTACAGCACTTGTTTGTATTCCATTTTGAATGAATATAAATTTTATTTCTTCTCGATCACCTCGAAAGTTTCAAACAGATTTATGCTACAATTCCTACTAAATAAAAAGTCCCTGGGAACTGATAACTGAGATCTTGATTACTGGAAAATCCGAAGAGCTTTATCGTAATTTCAACATACTTGATTCCTTGTCAAGTATCAGAAATTTTAGTTTAATATGAAAAGTAAAAAACGTCTTGTAATAATGTTTCAGTGTTCTTCAAATTATTAAATTTAGAATTTAAATTTATTCATATGAACGAAAGAATTTTAAAATATTAATCCAAATATCATTCATGACTAATTTTTAATTTGGTAAAAGCTGTTATATTTGAATATTTCGCTTCCGAGCAAGAATTTTTCATTCGTAACATTTCAGTCCATTAATTTTACATTTTATTGATTCACTATAGGATGCAAATAATTGCATTTATACACAACTGAAAGGAAACTAGTCTATATATCTTAAGTGCTATCTGACCATTTTGAATAACCATTTAACTATTTCTGTGCAGGTATGACCTTTCCTGCATTAATGTAAGATACTGTAACTTTCTTTCGTAAGCCAGCTGATAGTGAAAAGATTTACATATATATTTTTAAAAACAATTTTTCAATCACAGAGTTTTTTTTTTTTTTTTTCTCAAAAGATTAAGTTGATTTTAACGGCGTGACTTTTGAAAGTGAATTAAATTGGGTTTATATTTCAGTAAAACTGCATTCAATATTTGTTGAAAAATTGGTACTCACACGCATTCATATTTTAAAACATTAAATATAAAATGTGTGTGTTTCCAAATACATCTAACTTGGGGAATTTTAAATTTTATTTTTAAAACATTTGAAGGACTTCTAATGTAAATCATTGAAATCTTACAAAACTTCTCAATGCATTGTAACTTTTTGATGTTAAATGCTTAAGGGAATTTTAAATATTATATTTTTAATAAATGCCTTTATTTATATATATAAATAACATTTTAATACTGTCATATGTATTACTAAAATAAATCCGATACCTGCAGGTTCTTAAAGAATGTCACAATGCATCTAAAGAAAAAAATTCCGAGTAATACTTTTATTTGTAATTTTTGAATGATTTATTAAACAGCTTGTGTCTTTGAGTCTAGAAGTAAATGCATGACTGATATCAAAAAGAATATTTGTAAACAATTTCCTTCTAAAAACACATTTCTTTTGATTCAAGAAGATTTCAGCTTACGAATGTAAATGTATTTCTTTTGAGTGTTTCTGGTGAATTGAGTTTACAAAAAACGTGCAGAAATAACATAAGTCATTTTTAATGACATGGCTTTTTAGCGATTATTTCAAATAGAGAACGGTTATCTTAAGATGAGAGATAACGATAATATGAGATAGCATAAAAAGCTAAATAAAACATACATAAAATTAGCAGAATATGCTTAATGTGCGAGAAGTGTTTCACGGTATTTTATTATGTCCTGACTAAACCAAAAATATTCCAAATAAAAAATAAATAAGTAAAACACATTTACTTTTCTATTCTTTTTGTTATGATTATTGTTTGTCGTCCAACCCGTATAGTGGTTAGCGACGCTGACTGTTGTGCCGCAGGGTCTGGGTTCGAATCCCGGAGAAGACATGGATGTTAGTAAATGTATAGTGCCATTGCGGCATGGGAGTACTATAAATAGCCATCGAGCCGCAAGTCCTCTCATGTGGTTGGTGGAAGGGGAAGGGAGGTAGGAGTCCCCTGACCACCCAAAGGTGTCCTCCCTCAAAATTGGGGAGGAAACGAGCCAAATCGTACTGTCACATGTATGGCACTCAAAGCTACGGCTAACGACAGGCGTCACTTGGCCCTTTGCCATGATGAATTTCGTGGGCCTCGATCTGGAACTAGTCGATCAGGTGGCATCAGTAACAACGACAACATTATTATTGTTTTATTTTTCAAGTACGCATTTACATACTTCCAAGTATTAATCTTAATATTTCAGAAAATAAAGGTTCATGCTACTATTATATTATATATTTTGAAAAGCTTTGTATTTTGGATGAATATATACAAAATCTGTGTCTATTTATATTTATATATATATATGCATTGTAGGTATTAGAACTTTTTTAATGTTATTATATCACTTGTTTTACTCTATATATATAGTCTAAATTCTCTACAGATGAGAAATGAACATTTATCAAACAAAACCGAAAATACTGAGATTGTAGAAAACCATACATTGGATATATGAAAATTAAAATTTTAAAAAATGGATGCTGTGGTATTATAAACATTGCTGACTTAGGACAGCTTATATATAAAATAATTTATACAAAAGGGAGGTTGAACATGTTTTGTGGCCAGCCAACCTTACCCCCTTTGTATATATATATATAATATGATAATCCTAACACTGGTGAAGTGGCCGCGGTAGCCGAGTGGTATAGGTATCGGACCGTGGCTTGCCTTGTCACGATTTCGATCCCAGTACCACTAAAGACCCGCCGTGTAGGGCAGCGATGCACGTTAAATTTGTCGAGAGCTGAAACGTCCTCCCGTTGGTGTGGTGTGGTAGTTAGGAGAGGGGGGTGCCAGCTCAGGTGTCGTCCACGTCACTTGACCATGGTTCAAAATTACGTGGTCCGTCGCCAAAAGCCCTCGTGTTGCTGAACAGTGCGACGTTAATATTCAATCAATCAATCAAAAACACTGGTGAAACCCTACTTCTATATATATGGAGGTTTAAAAGCTATCCTCAATCCAGTGTCGATTTAAGCTCATTTCGGGCCCTGGGTGCTGAAGATCTACAGAACCCCTTGGCACTGGAGGATCGAAATTTATAACCAGAAAATCTGGTTACGTCCAGCTTATACGAGCCCTTTCGGGTCCCGGGCCCCTGGATGCCCGCCTCAAGGGAAAAATGGATAAACCATCACTTCCTCAGCCAGCATTGTTTATAACATTAGAAAGTTCATCTTTTTAAGTTTCCAAAATTTCAATGTTATTTTTATCTAAGGCATGGAAGTAATTTCAGCCTCTTATTTTGTTAAATTATTGTCTCATTCTATTGGAAATTATATACATAGATACACGTACACTCATGCATATGTGTATACAAACACACACACATATATATATACAGGGACTGGGGGCTCTTTTGAAATTGCATTTAACTGTTTTATCTCAGCTCACTTTTTCTTTTCTTTTTTCTTTTTTTTTATCAAATTTTTAATCTTGTTATAACATTTATTTCAGTTAAAAAGAAAGTTGAGTCTACTTTAAACAAATTCTATTTCTGAGTATTAAAAAAAAATTTTAATTTCTTGAAATCTAAGAGAAAAAAATGCTTATAAAATGTGTCAACACGGCACTGCTAGCAAACTCTTTCTTGTAATAGATCGCATTTAAGCGTTATAAGTATTTCTCTTTTTTGCAGGTTGAAAACATATTTGTATAAAAAAAACTATTATTTATCTTCTCATGGCTCTTTTTTTATGTAAAAAAAAGTGTCATGTATCTTCCAACATTCATAAATTTATTTGGCATAAATTCTTATTTTAAGAGTTACCTGAAAAAGATTTTATGCTTTAAATTAAATTTTCAACATTAAATTAAGAGAATAACAACGCACTTCTACCTATTTGAACAAAAAATGAAATTCTTTTGAAATGAAAAGGTAAAAAAAAATATTTAGGAAGCTACTGTGTCTAAAAAATATTTTTTGAGTTTTATTGCTTAAAAAGATATTGGAAGTATAAATAAGTAAGTAAAAGTTTTAATGATTTTATTATTTTTTATTCTTTTCTCTTAATTAAGTTAATTAATTTATCATAGTAAATTATTATCTTATCTGTGTTTCAAATAATGAAGGTTTACTTGAAATATATTTTTTAAAAAGAATAAAAAAAACTATTGTTGTATATGCAAAATTTCATCCTTTTATTCATTATACTTAATCATAATAAAATATATAATATTTACATTTATTTAAAAATACTTTTCTTTTGACATTTTATAATTTCTCATATTTTTTTTTCCTCTTAATGAATAAATACTAATTTATTAAATATATATTAATAATAAAATAAATTTTATTTAATTTAACTGCTTAGCCATAATAGACAAAAATAACAAAAAAAAAAACTAAAAAAACTAATCTAATGAAGTCAGACTCTTCTTGTTACTTCTAAGTTTTTTCTTTTTTCGTAAAAAACTAAATAAATTTGTAATTTTATACTTTCACAGATTTAATATTTAATCATTTATAAAAAAAAGAAAATAGCTCTTTTTAATAAGGCTATGAATGTTCAATTTTAAGTATTAGTTAAAATTATGAAAAATTGCGTGTTTATATCAAATAAGCATTCTGTCTCTCTCTCTCTCTATATATATATTATAGTATAAATATTATCATTTTGTCAGCTTTCCCTTTGGTGTGTGTGTGTTTTG